>CABFOP010081994.1:0-11733 GCA_900683385.1 Anoplogaster cornuta
CCACACCCGCCCCCACACACACACACACACACACACACACACACACACACACTCATATCCCTGGAAGGATCTGTCTCTGATATTGAGCCTACGACATTATTTTTCATGAATACACACACACGCGCGCACATACACACACACTTGACAATAATTTCTTCGTCCAGACAAATCAAACCAATTGCAGCAGGATCATTTCCTTGTCCAGATAAGTCAACCAATCAAAACATGACAATCACTCAGACCATTCAGGTAATGGAAAAATATACTGCATACAAACACAATTCAAGAGGAAAAAAATATGATCATAACTGTAGTTATGAAATCTATGTCAAACAATCTCTATGCATTTTTCCTCTCACTTTTCCTATCACACACATATCATTTAAAAGGAAGGTGTCGTATGTCTTTTGGGTGACATTTTTCACTGAGGAAAGCGAGGCGATCAGGCCCTGGTGCTTTGGCTGGGGGCCCTGCCATCCATCATGGAGGCCGGGTGGTAAATGGCTTATGTAATTCTGTTTCAGATGAATGACCATGGAAGGGAGTGTCACCACTAACATTATTGTGATCTATACAGTAGAGATGAGAGAGGGAGGGGGGAAGGGAGAGAGAGTGATCCTCCATGTGAGATTCTTGCAGATTGAAAGTGGATGCATGTAGTTCAGATGTTGTTTAAAACCAGGGTGTTTTCACTGTTTTGAAAGATAAGGAATCCGTAGAATCAAAGATAAAATTCTCATGAATCTATGTGAAACAATAAATGGATAAATAAGTTATTATATAACAGTTAATATCAATGTTAATATCAACTAAAAATATATTTTTTAGAAATTATAGTAATTTAAGAAAAGAAAAACTGTAATCTGGAATATTTTGAATAAAAATAAAAACCCTTAGCCATGGCTTTAACTGAAACATTTGGTCCCACTGGCCTAGGATGAAGCAGGGAGTAAGTCCATATAGGCTTATGGCCCTTTTGGCACCATTTTGGTTTCTGATTCTCAACCTTTTAAATTTTTAAAATGTTTTAATTCATTTTTTATTGATTTATTGAACGTTTTAGTTGCAAGATCTTCTGTTTCTAACCATGTAAAGCATGACCATACACATTTTCACTTCAGCTATGTAAATTAACATTTTAAAATCATTCAGGTATATTATGTTATAGTATATCAATAACTATGACATAGGTAGTCATCATAATTTGATCAGTGTTACAGATTGCTATAATTATGTGGGCCTGATGCAACAAGTGATTTATAACACAAGGAAAATTTTATATTAGTTGCCCAAAATGATTTAACCATGAATATGTCACAAAATGCAACTGTGAGTACAACAATATGACATAACTTGTCATGAGTATTGATGACTGAATAAGAATCCAGGTTTTCAGCTGTTCAGAACAGTATACAATCTGCAATATACAAGTCTATTTCCTTGGAGAGTACACATCCCTTTGGACCCCAGAAGTTGTAGTTTTCCTGGCCCATTTAACCATTAAAAAGATTCTGTCAGCTCACTCGCAGCACCTCGGATTTGAAATAGAAGACCATAATGGGTCAGGCTGGAATCAATACTATCTAGAGGTGCTTGAGTCTTTATAGGACTCGTGTCATATTGGTGGCCCAGAGTGATTTAGCCCTTGATATAATGTCACAAACTTTCAGTTGAAGACTGAAGACAACATATTGCCTTCAAATTGTAGTAATGGAAATATTTACTATATCGCTATTGTAGATCAAAATCTCTTTTGAGTCAGACTAGGAACAATTCCTTTGAAAATATGCGGTTGTAGTTATAAATAATATCATGGCCCCAATAATTTAACACAACTTCTGTACCAAAAACACTATTAAAGGTAATACGAGCAATGTTCTGAGCAGCATTTTCGGTTATATTAGTAGAAATTGTGTTTAGCCGTTTAACTCTAAATGTCAAGCATGGAACACATCGATTCACAATGGAAAAGACAGAGACTTAAAGAGAGGGCTGCGATGCAGAGCAGCAGATGCTCATCAAAGCCAAAGAGAAAATTTGGCAGGATATTGCTGATCGGTGGTGTGCACAGACTCTGGTTGAGACTTTGCCCCTGCTCATCTCAGAGTAATTTCCTGTTGGCTTAGTTGGCAAAGGTGTTCACCAGGTAACAGTGACAGTGTGGGTTCAAAGCCAACCTAGAAATTGTGTCATCTTTCTCCTATCTTTTGTCTCTCTTTACTGTGAACTGTCTAATGCAGCAGGAATGCAATTTAGGGGAAGTGCCCTTGTATAAATATATAAAAATGTATAGAAATGTATAAAGAATGACCCTTTCCAAAATAGTTTCTTTGTTTAGCAAAATACTTTCCATTTTCCAGCAACTCCTATTGCTGTTGCTGGAAAATCCTATTATGTAACATAAATTAGATGACCAACAGTCTACGGTCCACACAATTAGTTTTTCTATTTTCACTATTAGGCCACAGTCATGATATAAATTGTATCATTAGTAGGCATATTTTCATTGCAATTGATGCTAATTATATCGGGATACTTTGTTAGTAAGCAAATAAAATATATTTATAGAGCACATTTAAAAACAACAAGTTGACTTAAGTGCTGTACAAACGACTTAAGATTGATACAGGCCTGAGCTCTACATTGTAAGTAGGCTATTCTTACCTTGGCAGAGCTGTAGCCCATGTCAAATAGGACAGTTTTATCCTAACTTTCTTTTGTATTTTGTATTACTTTGAATTATGAGCATAGTGCAGTCTAATAAGTGACTGTGGTGTAACTTTGGAGAAAATGCAACAGTCAGGTGGCTTGTAACACCTTTAAGGCCCTGTCGTAGTATGCGTTCTTGCATGTTCTTGTATCCTCCTTGACATAACTCCTAACAGCTGAAGCATGATTCCAAAACAAAACAATGCGAGGAAAGAGGACGGATAAAAATCCCAGAGGTTTGCTTGCCAACCAAGGATGCATCAGATGGTGGCCAACGAGAATGAACAATATTTATTGTGAGAACACCACATCAAATCCAAACCACCTATTGTACAGAGCCAGTTGAAACAGATGGGAAAGTGAACAGCTGTGCTTCTTAATTGTGTGCAACGTCCAGAACCGAGCCCATCTCAGACTGTAAAGATGCTTCTCAGTGATCACTTTAATGAGAAGTTTGTTCTCTCATAGACTTTCTCCACAAGGACACACATATTGCCTTGGTATTCTTGGATTTGAAATTCAGCCAAAGCCTGAAAATTTGCCTGACTAGGACCAGGCTAGTCTGAAAGACTAAGTTTCCATGGTAACTTAGCTTGAGTTTAACAGAAAAAAGACCAGCTATTGGCGATGTACCTTTCTGGGTCCATTTCTTTTTTTGGCCATGTATTTTTCACATTCCTGTGATTAATTGGCGAAACATAGATGATGTCATGTCGAGATATTTCCAGCACAGCTACAGTACAATGATTAACAGGACAACAATGTTGGAAAGAGATTTGCGGACACGTCTCTCCCTTTTTCTCCACTGGCAACAACAGGTAGCGCTACCGCTCCACTCGCTCCACCTAACAGGAAAAACACACAGCTGATGATGCTTTGATGTCTAATGAGACACACTGCCAATACGAGCTTCCGACTAGGAAAAAACGTTCATACTGTATCAACCTCCTAGTGGTAAATCCGATATAGGAAGAAGATACACTGTAATCATACATACATACATACATACATACACAGCATGCACAGTAGTGGAGACCACCAAACACACACAACATGCAAGGACAGTGGCCCTGGAAATTATTTCTCTGCATTTAACCCATATTGTGGGCAGCCCACTACGGCGCCCGGGGACCAACACCTCCAGATCTGGCACCCCAGAGTCAATAGCGCCCCAGGCGGGAATCTATCCCAGGATCTTCTTGCTGTGAGGCAGCAGTGCAAGCACTGCACCACCATGGGAAGTATTGAAGGCTTCGATATCTCTCAACTGACGGTACAAATAATGGAAGGATGTCAAACATGGCTGCTGTGAATTTACCACAGTCCAAGGTAATACAAATAATTAATAATATTCACTCTAGTACGCTTCTCCACAATTGACTGTTTATGATTAACTAGAAATACCTGCTGCAGTGAGTTTGGTTGACAAAGCAACTTGTTAACAAGCTGCTGCTATGGAGCTAGCTGCCAAAAACCAAGATCTGAACGTGTGAACGTTTCCTGGTTGGAGCAATGGGAATTGGGAAGTCTTCCCAAAAAGAAATACTCCCACATTCGCCGTTTCCTCCTATCAGACACTGAATCTCCCACCACAGTCTATTGGTGAAGTACAGCAATGAACAACAGTGAATTGTTAAACTACAGCGATTCCAGAGTAAACCAATATTCAACCTGAACAATACATCTCAACAGTAATCACCAATGGCAAAGGAATGAGCATAGCAGTGGAACTTTACCTGGGGCATATATATATATATACACCCACCCACTTGATTAAAGTCGGACTGAAATTTGAAATATTTAATTCTATACCATTGCAAAATTGTTTTTAAATGGTTTTAAGATGTTTGTTTTTAATGATAAAAAAATGTATACTTTTGGACATATCACAAAAATGTTGCAATGTTACTATTGAGGTCGGATACTGGGTGGGCGGGTCGAGAGCGTACTTGTTGCATTTTGAGTGACAGCTAGTGGGCGTCAGAGACTACAGCTAGAGTGACCGCCGGTTTTGTTAGCTAAGTAGGCTACTGAACTATATGAACGAGGTAAGCTAACATGTCGGGAGAGAGAGCGGAGCCAGCAGCGGCGACTGACGGAGGTCCGGAGGGTACAGTCTGCGAGAGCTGGTCAGTCGGGTTGGAACTGGGATGTTCCTGGAAGCCCGGCAGACTGACCGGCTTTGGTGCTCCGAGGCTGAACCACCGGGAGAGATGGAGGTACGCTGGCCGATCGAGACTGAGCTGGGTAGCGTCCGTCAGTATCGGGCCGAATTATACTGTGGTTGTGCAAATAAAGCGGTCTGCTGGACCACTGACTCTCCTCCCTGCCTCTGATTTTCACTGTTTTTGTCCCCAATTCAAAAAGTCGTCTGGTTTAAAATGCAGATTGCAGACTCTACAGGATGCTCACGTTGCAAAAAGCAAAGAAGAGCGGAGGAGTGGAAGAACTCAAAAAGCCAGTAGGATTTGTGTATCCTTCAACACAACAGTGCTGCCTGCAAGGTGCCATGTTTGCCAGACTTGACAGTGACAAATGCAGCCTAGCCCTCAATGTCAATCATAAGCAATTACATGCTTTGCTCTGAAAATGTGTGTCTGCCAAACACCTATAGCAATCAGCAACCAAATAACCCACCATTACACATGCAATAATTTCAGCTTAGCTTTGAACCAACTCAACATTTCAGAATTAGTGAAGGGTCATTTAATATATGAATCAATCACTTTATAGTCACCAAGTCGCCAACAGCACTGAATCGAAATTTCAAATCAGTTCAGGGTCCATGGTTTGAGTGTGCTTTGTACGGTTTCAAGTGAATTGACACAATTCAAGAACAAAACAGGCTCATTTGGGACAAAGACAATTGATATCTGCATAGTTTGGCAATGACTCCAGTGCTAGCTGCTCTCCAAAAATGGGCTTAATCAACCACTGTCACAACAAACTGTGTCAAGCATGGTGCAAGCACAGTGCTGTTGGCTACGAAACTACAATTTTTCTCAAAAGTGAATCAAATGAACCAGTAGTGATTCAATTCACTACAAAAATAACTCAATTAGTACAAGGAATCGATCTTCCCACCAATAGTGGCAAATGTATGTAGATGACAACTGAATAAAGGAAACAACTATCTCCACTTCAATCTTAGATGTCAGTTTTTCATTGCGAAATCATTTGCATCTTGTTTTTTGTGAAAAACGGAGAGACATAAGAGAAAACCAAAAATGTTGTTGACCTTTTCTATCCCTTTCTTTTTAAATGGCGTTATCAGGAAAATTGCACCATTTACAGCTCAGAGATGAAGCAAGAGAGACTCTGAAAGAAATGATTGACATGATTACTTGCTAATGGCCTGGTATAGCCAAGTGTTGCCAATAATTGTCTTCACTTTTAAGGCTGAACATAATCTTCTTATGGGGTCAATACGTCAAGTATTGACAGTGCAGTGAGTGGTGCTTTTTTCTGTATTCCCTTGCTCTAACACAGTCAACTTAAAGTCTGGTGTCTGGTGCCAGGCGTGTGCAGAAATAGGGTCCACAGGGAACGCACATCTCTGCCCCTGTGCCAACATAAAACAATGCCCACCTAGAATATGCTTATTCATATATCTTTTGTCAAAATATTGTTTTTGTTTTTCACTTAAAACTTGGCAAGCGCGTAAAAAAAGAGGTACCCTACTCATCAAAACTATTCTCACGGGAGACTTAATGGCCCTTCCCTAATGAAGTCATGTTGTGTCTCAGGTTTGAATATAAGCCAATTTAAACAAGAAATTGACCAACTGAAGCATTAGAATTAGTAGAAAAACATGATATATGATTACATGATTATAGATGATGACATGACATCATCTATAATACTGTATACAGTCCCTACATATATTATCAAATATAAAGCATATAATAAAGTGAGATCACTGGGGCGATCATTTTTCTCTTTATTATTTTCATTGTTGAGAGAGCCTTGCAGGTGAAATGACCTTTGAACTCTTCCTGTCATTAACCTGCCAAGTCAATTTCACCCTCTCCTGCTCCCCAAAAGACTGTGTTTAACAGCAATGACTTATATTATCATAAAGGTGGGTTACCTTTGTGGGTGGGTTACATCTCAAGTGGTGTGTGTGTGTGTGTGTGTGTGTGTGTGTGTGTGTGTGTGTGTGTGTGTGTGTGTGTGTGTGTGTGTGTGTATGTATACAATTAAGAGAGTAAGAGAGTGAGTTTTGTGTCCATACAGTACTTAGTATGCATGTGTGTGTGTGAGTTTACCTTTCATGTAAGCCACTGTCACTTGACACAGCCAAATATATTCAGCCTGACTCCATCCACTGAATAGAAAATCATTGTTTCTCCTCAAAATGTCATGACCCAAGTTTTCCAGATGGTGCTGATTCACACCAGTAAGCCCAGCTTTTCAGCTTCATAGCCAGATCCTCGAGCTTCTGTCTAAGATCTAGTGACTGAGACTGTGAAAGCGCTAGGATGGATTTAGACAGCAACAGAAAATCTGGGCCTATGTGCACAAAGCTTCTAAGAACCAAAGTACTCATCTAGGATTACTAGTGAGGTCACATTACCATGTGAACTTCAATATGGCAGTATTTTCAGGCAATGTCGATGAGCCATTTTACAAACAGAGATGATATAGGCTGCTTTTTCAATATGTATTTGGTTTTTCATAGCACACAATTTTGTTGTCAAAGATCACATCATACGGGTCACTTCCCCACCCCTGCTTAGGCCAGTAATACCAAATTTGTCTTCAAAAGTTGCACATGTTTCTTTATCATCCTATGACCTGGAAGACATTCTCCACTGAGATCAATAATTCTAGGATACTTCAGAATCAAGCTTTGTTTGTGAGCCCCACTGCCATGGGGAAGAAGCTGTTCAAGTGACGGCAGGTTTTGGTCTAGACAGACCGCAGCCTCCTGCCAGAGTGGAGAGGTTCATAAAGGGAGTGTCCAGCCTCCCTGCAGTAGGCAGATTCATCCCCATCAGAAATGAATCCAATGAGGGTCATATCGTCTGCAAACTTCAGGAGCTTGACGGACTGGTGACTGGAGGTGCAACTATTGGTGTAGAGGGAGAGGAGCAAGGGAGAAAGCACACAGCATGTAGGCCATTTTATCTAATTTAAAAAGAAAATCTGATTCTCTCTCCTGTATGAATCCAGTCTTTTTTTTAGACTGCCATGTTACAAAGAGAATGTTCTGTTTCCTTCTTCTGAACTTCACAGATGAACAAAGTTGGAAGTGAGATGGAATGAGGCAAGAAAACATTTCAAAGGCATTTCTCGAATACATTCAAAGATCTTTACTTTCAGCTGATTTGATAACTGCAATTAAATCCTTTGAAAACTGTCTCTCTGTCTCTCACATTTTGAGAGTTCAAAGTTGAAGCTTTTCAGGCATCTGTCAATAAACAACTCGTACCAACTCTTTGTTTTGTAATCTTTCCTATAATTTTTCTTTATTAATTTTCCTCTCATATCCTGTGTTTTTCATGCTTCTTTCTTTCTTTCTTTCTTTCTTTCTTTCTTTCTTTCTTTCTTTCCTTTCAGTGTTTCTCCCTAATTTTTCCTCTGTATTCTGGCCTGTGTTTCCAGTGACAGATGGAGTCGCGGTGGCATCATTCAGGTAAAGATGACTAGGACTGACAGGCCAACCGAGGACACACTGGGCACCAATCTCAGTCACTCCTGTACTCACACATGCATCTAAAGGTATTGGTTTGTTATGTTACCAAAGTTTTCCCATGCCCTTTCGATGGAAGGTAAGCAGAATGATACTGGGGAGCCTAATACACTAAAATGGATAAATGTTTGGTTGATTTTTTTCTTCTTTTAGGGAGGGTTGATTAGACTGCTTAACAGCCCGCTCAGTTGTAGGTCATGAGAACACCTATTTTGAGGCCTGATTTATGATATTTGGAAAAGTTCCCAGTCATTGCAATAGATTGGGGGTTTTGCAAACTTTTTAGCATACAACTCAAATGACAAATTTAGCCTGCACCCTTGTATTCAGAATCATACTACACATTGTTAAGACACCAATACTGTATATCAGACCACACAAACACTAAATGTCAAGTGCTTGTTGTATTAGGTACTTTATTTAATTTGCACATTACAAAGACATGATTTTCATTTAGCATATGAACATGAATTTGGCTTTTCAGCATGAACCAAAATGCTGAAGGAGCTCATCACAGTATCAAATCAAACCTTGTTTCGCTTGTTGCCCCTTTTCAGCAACACCCTTGTTTCACACACGGTCCTTTTTTTCTCTGTGTCACCACTCAGATCAGTGACAGGAATGGCACAGTCCTCGATTGAACGCAGTGTCTGCTGGTTTAAGTTAGCATGCTCCTCCCTTTCCTCATCCATCCATTCATCCATCCTTCTATTGACCGTTTGCCACTTCCTGCAGTCTTCAGAAGCCAAATTGGATGACTATCCAGTTACTGTGTTAGACCTCACATGGCAAAATAAAGACAATAGCAACTTTTTATTTACTTGCATTAACTTCATTTTTTAATTTTGAAATTGTAAAAATCACATTTGAAACACTATATATTAAAATCAATATAGATATTAAACATTCTATTTTGTTTTTCATGGTAATATTACAGTGTATCAATTTCATTTCAATTTATCATTTCAATTTATTATTAATTTATTTACTTCAACAATATTTCATGTTGAATTTACTTAAGAAAAAAATATTGAAAACATGTTTTTAGTAAAGTCAGTCATCAAAGTTGTCATTTCTCTTAGTGTTTTCTCTGTGATGAAATAGTGAGGATAGCAGCTCCCACCCCCGACTGCTGCCCCATCTGGTCCTCAGTGCAACTGTCAACCACGGTCGCTACGGATACTGCGACCCAATCACCTCTGCCCAGGGTTCTCATAACAACCATGCCAACCAATTTGTCAGCTTGCCAACCAGCCAGACCTTCCAGCCCAATGGGCCTGTTTCCATACTCTGAATACATTGTTCCTATAGTCTCTATCACAGAATTAGAATTTCTAAATTATTAACGGGAACTTTAGTTTCTTTTGGGCATTAGATAACCGCATAGTGGTCTGAAATAAGTGGGAGAGGAGTGCCACTTGCAGTTTTATTCTTGACAACTAAGTAGTCTCGTAATAATGGAGCCCAAACCACTCACATACATGGCAACTCTAATAAGAAAATATATCCATATTTATTTGGTTTATATTTTTCGTATTAATCTTTTCATTCATTTCTTTGTTCGTTCCTTCAATTGTTTGTTTCAAAATAATTGAAAAGACCATCTGCTGCATCACTAACTCAATCAAATCAAGTAAGCGATTCTTTGCGGGAAGGAATGAATGAAGGGAGCAAGAAAAAAGGAGAAAAACAAAATAAAAAAACAAGCTAAGGAAAGTGGTAGAAAAAGAGGGAGTAGAGGAAGGGAGGGTTGAGGGAAGTTAGGAAAAATAATTGAGATGAGTCATATATTGGCGCTTTCCCACTGCATGGTAACGGCTCAACTCGACTCGACTCGACTACTCGTTTTCTTTGGTTTTCCATCGGGTACTTTTTTGGTACCACCTCCGTTGAGGTTCCAAGCAAGCTGTGGTGATACCAAAAGGTGACGTGAAAACACTGCAGACTACTGATTGGTCAGAGAGAATCGTCACTAGAATCATCACTGTGTCATCATTGCGCGACACGGGACATCCTGCACAAACCCGTCATTTTTAACTAGCCAAACTAATATAGCGGCCGCAATTTTTTTAATTCACTGGACTACTCGATTAAATGGCAACCCGCAAAACCATGCCATGGTCAATTGAGGAAGTGCAAACATTGCCAATGAAAGGATCCAGTGAGAGCTATATCCTCCATTGTTCCTGTGTGTGTCGCGTTGAAGATGACGTCACGGCAGTTTCATGCGGCGTCACTATGATGACCAACTACATTGAGGGGGTACTTAACTGCAGTGGAAAACGAGCACCTGGTACCAAAAGCGAGTAGAGTCGAGTTGAGTTGAGTCGGTACCATGCAGTGGAAAAGCGCCATTTGTTACCAAGGGAACAACATGGGCAGTACAAGCTAGCTCAGCCCTGTGGTCCACCTGTGTCGGCATTCCAGTTGAATGGAGTTGGTTGTTAAACCGACAGCCTTTTCTCTGTTAAATCAGATTACTGTGCCATCATCAGAGTTTCATGAGGAGAGGCCATCTGCTCAGACAGATCATACAAGATGGCTGTGGGATGATAATGAAGACCCTGTGGGGGAACATATTGGCAGGATCCTGTAAAAAACATGTATCCAAAAATGTTACCAACATTGTACATTTAGAATTACACCAAAAGTGTGCAATAACATAACTACCATAGAGTTTATAACAAACAGCTCTTGGAAAGATTATGTATATGTAACATCCACTTATGCAACCACGCCTTCAAGCTGTTGCAACCTTTGTCAACTTGCCTGGTTAAATAAGGGTTAAACAAATCTACCAAACTTGCTATTAATGTAGCCTCTGTTGGGGAAAGAACACCTTCATCAGCAGTTCATAATAAGAAACCATCTGCTCAGATCTTATGGGATAGACAGGGCGATACAAATACTGATGACTTCTGTATGGCAAAGATAGTTCACCATATGCTAACAGAATACAAAAACACCATGCTTGGCATATAATGATAGTGGAGCATTACTGTGAGATAATGATGAGAGAGGGAGTGAAAGAAGGAGATGGGAGATAGAGCAACGGTAGAAAAGAAAATGCTGACAGAGTTGGAGAGAAGGGAAGGTGAAAGCATAAGGATAAAGACAGAAGGAGAGAGAAAGATACAAAGAGAGAGCAAAAGAGGGGTGAGAGAGAAATGAAGAATCACAGACAAAGAAATTTAAATGGCTGGACAGACAAGAGACATAACAGTGTAGCATCTCTAAGTGCAGCAGTGAGTAACCACAAGATTCAGAGAGAGAGAGAGAGAGAGAGAGAGAGAGAGAGAGAGAGAGAGAGAGAGAGAGTGAGAGACAAA
>CABFOP010082021.1:3688-23581 GCA_900683385.1 Anoplogaster cornuta
TTACAAAGGCAGCAGGCGAGTCATATCAAGTTGATCTGTCTGAGTCAGAAGTTTGTATAACTATTTTTTAACCTTTTGTGGGCTTGTTAGCAACTCTAGTCTTTACTAACAAAATTGAGACAAGCCCTATGTGGTTTAACATGGAAGACTTACTGGAGGGCAATCATCCGACCAGGCTGCTTTATTGCTTTTTATCTTATTATGCCACACCTCGCAAAGAGGTCCGAGTCGCAGTTAACTCATTGGTATCATGAATGTTCCCAAGAATATAACTTCTGTTGTTTGCAATTGCAACAGTGAGTGATTATTGAGGGACTGGATCACAGAGGATGCTGTTTACTCAGTGGCGGTTTTGCGTCAGAGATCCCAAGGGGTGATGAGGATTGTTGACTAGTGAGGGATTCCTTTCATTCCAGTCCCCATGGAGAACACCTGTAGCCTGAGTGGTGTGGCCCTTGAGACGGAGTGGTATGCACTTCATATATGCCACTATGGCCCTGGAAACCCTAAAACTTGTTTAAGCTTACAAAGTTACAAAGCTTTCAAAGTTTTCACATTAATTTTGAGCATTTTTTCATAATTGGGTAGGAATACATAAGATTTTTTGTCAGATGTGAACCAAACAAAGAACTAGAAAATAACTGAATGTGCTAATGAATCAAATTCCAGGCTTTCTCTCAAACTGAGAGTCTGGCTTTCGCTGTGAAGTGTAAATCAAAGCCGTGCAACCTTTATGTGAGAGGAATCTGACCTAATTCAGCGATATTTCTAAAAACTAATGATGCTGTCGGTATGCCAAGAAGGGAATCACTTGCAGAAAAGCATTATTGCGTAAAGCGTCTAAAAATTATGCGAATTATGATATATTGAGTATTGATTTGGAATCACTGATCACATGATCATTCTAAACTTAAGAGGAGGACTGACCTTTTCAGAATTTCTCTATTGGGTTCAGAGTTCCTATTCAAACATAAGCCTACTTCATAAATGCAGACCCTCATCTTTCCTTTTGGGTCAGTCAGTTTAGCTTGAATTCTGCACAATGCTTATATTCTGTATACAGTCGTTTTATTCTGATCTCATCTGCTTAAATGTGGTGTTAAATGTGTGAGAAACTGTTTCATCATCAATGCATTTCTCCTCGATGAGGCGAATGTATAGGAATAACTGGAGCACTTTGAGGCTCTAGCGTATTATAATATCAGTGACTGGATATTGATATGTGATCAAAAGAAAGCTGACTTATTTCCTTTGTTTGAAGGATGAAATCATTTTATAGTCACCCACAAATTTGAGATAATATTTAAAAAATGGATATGTACAATGTTGGAATTAAACCCTTTCAATTCAGATACCATTAATAGTTTTAGTCTAGGCCTAATCCTGATTTGTGAAGCATATTGTATCTTTGACATAGGTCAGCCCCACATGACACTCATGAATGCAAGGATTTTCAAAAGGTATTTGTTTCTTGTTCTGTGGAGATAAAGAACTGACTGTCTACATTCCTGACCACAGCTGTAGGCTTTCTCTGAAGTCTCCGGCCTGCATTCTGTGAACAGCCTGAGATCCTTAGTTTGTTTGGCTCTCTGATATGGAGTATTGGTTTCTATTGTTATGTCAGGGACCAATCAAATATCTGGATTCAGAGTCAATCAGGCTGAAATGTGGATCACAAAGGAGATCAAAGTCAAAGTGTTTTATTATCATATGCACAATATAACACAAGGTCACTCATGGCTAACAACTATGTAGTAGGCATATAAAAAAGTAAATTCTTATCAAAAAAGAATAAAAACATTGTTAAAAAACAAAAGAGTTGTCAAGTTTTAATCACAAATGTCAAAAAAAATATATAGTCAAAAAGTATTGTAAAAATAAAAGTAGCACAAATATAAATATAAAGTGTAAAAGTGCAGATGGATATGTACATTGAGTTAAATTATGGACTGGGATTATTTTTGCTGGTTGAGAAGCCTGATGGCCTGGGTAATCAATGCTAATCTTTGTGTGCATTATAATCGGAGAGTAAAGACCACAGTTGGACCACGACAGAACACAGACAGACAGAACAACAAGAGGCTGCAGCTCAAGAGTCTTACACCATTTGGAGAGCTTTCGAGAGACATGCAGGTGTGGCGTACCTGCACAATATGTTATGTGTTTCTTACCACGGTGAAATAGTTTTCATATGACCTGATGATAGTGAGAAGCAATGTTGAACCACAGGAAGCAGCCATTCTAACCTGATTTGAAAGTTTGGTTTTTACATGAAAAACCAGTTAGACTGTCCTCAAATACAAAAGCTTCACATGAGATACTGTAATCAAGATAGGCAAAGTCTACTCAAACCTTTAGAAATGCCCTTCTCTTCAACTTATACAGTGTATTAACAGATGACACTTTAATAGCAGGTTTTGGTGGGGCCATTACGCATTCAGACTTCTGTTTAGAACCTGAGCTAATATATGATGCCGCCACTATCAACAATGAAACAGACTCAAGGGAAGCGCCACACCTAAAGGCGTCACAGGTTGAGAGCAAAGACGTAACTGGCTGGATGAAAAGAAATTAAATCTGAGCCAAGATCTCAGTAGAAGAGGAAACGTGACCATCTGCGCACTTAGCAGTGTCTGTTATTTCAAGTCTTGTGCCATTGTGATGCCAAAAGGAAAAAGATGAAGCTTTGAGATGTAGTTAATTCATTTATTCACAAGGTGAGACGAGCATTCAGATGGCTCCGACTAATGGAAAACGATTTACTGTGCTGCTTTGCATAAGCCCGACATCATTCATGCAAGAGGTTCATGAACTTATGACTGACTAAATAAGAGCATGTGATAGTTGGCTGTCTCTTTATGGCACGCTGGCACAGAGAAGGGTTGTATGCCTGTTGTTGGCGGTGACGAGTATCAACACACCAACATGCTCAGGAACAAACGGTTATCTTTCATAGAAGTGTTATGCAGGTTTTCAATTTCTTGGAAAAGTTCAAGTCAGGTTGTAAAGTTGTTTACTGAAATGAGGAAGACATGGAAAAGACACAGACACAGTCACTGGCACAGTCACACACTAGTGACCGGGTCTTGACCACTGATTGTTTTTGCATGCTGCCGATCACAACTAAAATGGATTAAAACCAAACATGTTTATCACCAGTGTACAAAAGCAAATAAGTTTAATATGGCAAACAAAGAGACTTAGACAGAAGGGGAGAAACAATGACAAGCAGACAGTCATGCAGACACAGTCAGGCTGGCCTCTTGAAATACAAGCCTCATGACACAAGGTCAACGTGAACACACGTCAGATCATCCCCTATAGTGATCTATAACCCTGATAACATGGCAACACTCAAACCAGATCTTGGGAATTGGAGATTTCTATCTCTGCCTTCAGAGAAGCTAGACATGCAATGGGACGTCATAGTCGATCAAATGAATGAAATTGCTCGGGCTTATAGTTTAAATAGCCTACCTAGTACTTTTACATTTTTAAAAGTCTAATTTGGAAAAAATCACATATAGGCTACTTCAGAATATATTTAGAGATATATTTGAAAATATACCAAAATAATGTGTGTACATTGAGTTTACAAAATATTGTTTTGTACTATCCAGTGTCAAAAATATAAGTGTGCAAATCGTTTTTGTATATTTTGAATTATGTAAAAAATTATCAAGCACATATCCCACTGGTAATCCCCTTACAAAACTACATTAATAATACATAATACATTTTAGAAGCATGCTATACAAATACTGTGTAAAAACAAAGCCAATATAGACTAAACTGATAGTAGGATAAGGTGACTCTGGGTACCACAGACCTGCAGGTCCCACCGGTCTACAGACCCCTCCCTCGTGTCAGAGTCACCACCCACTATATAGAGAGTTTCACCCGCCGGTCTCTGCCGGTCCAGTGCGCCGACCGCAGTATGGAAACTTCCCAGCGAGTATCGGGAGGAGGATTGAAACCACTCTGCTGCCGAGAGAAGAGAGTTTGGCTGGTGTAGTTTTCCTCGCTGCTGTTACATAGTAGAGACTAAAAGATCCCCGTTGATTTACACTCCTATGCGGACTTGAAATGTAACGAATGTCCTGCAGGAAAATCTTTGCAATTTTAATACTTGCGCACTAATGTAGTTCAAAACAAGAGAGAAAACAGATTTTTAATATCAAGATGCAGCCCTGAACCTACTATCTCGCTTAGTGGGAGTTTTGTTTTTTAATTTAGCACTTTGTTATTCTTGTCAACATGGAAAATAACTCTCCATAAACGACCAGACGAGATGGGAAAATGGGAGCTGACAATGGTAAGAAACTTTTGAAACGATTTAAAGGATAAAGTGTTCCAGTGGAAATGAAAAGCTAACGAGGCTATAGGCTTGACTAGGTGGTGCCAGACCAGCTAGTCAGGGATTATTCTCTCTATGACACTGAATTTAATCACAAACGTAATATATAAATAAGCCAGAAAGTATGTGTGATGAGCTATGAGATTCTTCTTGTATGTTGCTGTAATTGAACTGTGCTATAGATACATATTCAATAAATATTGCTTTATCTCTGTGATAGTGACTGGTAAGGTGGCTGGCCCTGCAGTGGAAGTTTACATTTCACTGCTAAATAGTTATTATGAATAATATCTGAATTAAATGTATCAAATCTGTAATATAGTGTATTTATCGTAGTCAACACAGACGACAGGCTGTATGCATGGGCTTTACTGAAGCTGTTCTGCAGCCTATATTTGTGTGTTGTGTTTATTTCCCATTGTTTACCAACATTAAGCATCTATCATTGAGTCTTTTTAGCACCATGTTCCAGTGGGCTGTGAGGACAGATGAGCTACAGCTCCATAGTCTGTCTGTACATTCATCCTCAACTGTAGAAGAAACTGTTACCAGGTTTAACAGAAAAACACATAACCTACTACATAATCAGATGATCTCACAAGATAACACAGAGGAGCCTAACTTTTATTCTTCAAATGTGTTTGGATTTGGCTGGCTAAGAGTGGACATTGCCACCAGTGCCCCTGTTGACAATGAGTAACATACAGTAGGACACAATGCACAATTTCCCCTCTGTGCGATTCTAGTTTTTGTAGAGGACAATGCAGTGTGTGTGTGACATTGGTCAGCAGTAGCAGCCACTGCAATCTCTGTTTTATTTCCTGACCTATGTATGATTTTGGTCTGGTATAAATAATAAATAATGTAACAAACAAACAAACGCTGTGACGCATAGCCAGCCCCATATTTCATCTACTCTCTATCATATATTTTGTGAGTAATGCCTGTCATGTGCCTGGTGCCCAGACATGAGCTTGGAATAGAAGAGGCAAATTATAAGTTTAGAAATCCTCCTTTAAGATGCAAGAAAATGTCTAGATCATGTCTAGACAAATTGGATAATAGAATGATTCAGATCCTTTAATGACACGTGATATTTGATCTGCTTGTATTAAGGCACAGAACAACCACACTGCTTGCGTGTCAAGCAAGGTGGTTAAAGGCCAAATGTTATTATCACACGTGATATTGAAGATCTTTTGCTTTCACTCCAGCTCAGCGCTACACATTTGTACAACTTTTGCATTTGAAACCAGACAGGTTAGATGGGGATTATGCAAAATATTCACACATTGACGAGGATGCAGTGAGGGGGCGTATTGAAATAGAGGATACACAATGAGGATAATGATGAGGTACATGTTAGCTTGCAAACGGTCACAATGGGAACAAAGATTTCAAAGAGAATCTACTGTTTTTTTTATTATTGTTACTGAAGGGGTTTGTACATTTGATTTGTCAAGAGACCCCATATTGAGAGTTCAATGACAGTAGTTTGTAATTTTAAAATTGCAATCATATATTGTCAACTGGCTTTCTTTGTGCAACACAGCTGTCGTCTCATTATACCACAGATAGTCTCAAACGGCAAAGCCTGAACAAGGTGCTCAGTATTTGCATTTGATAAATCCTGTTCCTCTAGATAATCATGGTGTCAAGTGTTGCTGATCATCCTGGAGGAGCTATTGCTAAAACACAGCTATGACTGAGCTCAAACCAGGTCTGAGCTCTTGTCTGAAAATGTAATGGAAACTCTCCATCTGTTTTGTATCGGTCAGTGGAGAGTGAGTAACGGCGGTGACGTCGGGACTGTACTGACATTTAGGCAATGTTTTGCATTTGTTTGAATATTTTGCTTACGATGCAGTAACCTTTTGTTAATCCTGTATTTGTCCATAAACATAAATTACAAAATACCTGGAAATTTGAGGTTCCTGCTTAGTCAGTAAATCGAAAACGAAATACTGGCGACTGTCAGCATGTAAACTGGATGAACACTTGATAATTATTGGCTGCAGGATCTGCTCCACCTGAACAGCTTATCATTACATGCTCACCTGTGGTAGTCATAGGCTTGAACTGATGGTTATGAGAAATACTGCATAGTTGCTGTGACTCATAGGGGACCACGTAGCGGCTTGGTGGGGTTTTGTGTCACTTGTTTGTCTGTCTGTTGACCTCAGTGTTTGGTTATGGAGGCTTGCTGCTATTTCTATGTCCCCGTGTCCCGGCCCCTGACCCTAGTGTTGTGACCAGCAACATAACTAAATATATCCCGCTGACCTGTACCTGTATATTTGAAGGGACACTGGCTACTCTGGCCATTGGGTGGAATCCATGTTAACCCCTTTCTCAGTGTGAGTGTGGCTCTAAACACCATTTTTTTCTCTCAACCTCCATCCAACCCAGAACCCAGTTCAGGAGTGGGGTGAGGAGATCGAGGAGGGTGCAGTGTACGGGATCACCCTGCGCCGGGAGCCCGTTCCCTCTTCCCCCGACCCCAGTGAGACTAAGCCGCGCTGCGCTTTTGTCCAGTACCGGACCAGCAAGGTGCGGCGTCTGAAGGCCGCTACTCTGGAGCTGCTGGTGCACCACCTCCTGGACCCCGGCTGCCAGGAGCCGGACTACGGCAGGATCTTCCTCTCCACATACCGAACCTTCACCAGCATCTCAACGCTCATAGAACTGCTCTTCCAGAGGTACAGTATCAGGAGTCCCTGTTATTGTCTCTGTGAATGTGTCAACCAGCGGAGGCCTTTATGTCACTTAACAACATAGAAGATTTGACCTTTTACATAACCGTCAAAAGTTCCTTCCCATTTTTGACCTATTTCTTTTTCTCTAGTTAATGTTTAGTTGAATTATTTGTGCGATGCGCTGCCGCTCCCCTTGCCATTAGTGGAGCGCTCATTCACATTCAAATCCACACTCGCACGTCCATTCACACATTCTCTGCTTCAGTCTTTGTCTCTGTCCCCCTCTGGGTTTCTGTACTCAACTGTCAGAGTTGGTAACCTTTCGGTGTGGTTTCACCTTTTCTCCTGGATATTATCTGGATATTATCTCCCCCCCTGCTCTGTTCTACCTAACTTGCACAATCCTTTTGAAACACATTCCTGGTAATCACACATGTGTTCAGTAATTTGCCTGAGACTGTTGGGGCGCAGATGAAAGGCAATTTCTCATGCGCTAGCTTTCATAAACAACTCTGGTTGGACATGCAGAGTCCCCATGTTGCGCCAGGGCCTTTTTATACTTAGTTTCCCTGACAAAACAATAATCTCCTGCCATCTTTGATGTAATAATAATAAGTACCCAGTAGGTGCTCATTACCTTTCAACAACAACAATTATGCACAGAGCAGTTTTAGATTATGGTTAGCATGAGGTCAGGTTCAGGGAGGGACATACAATAATGTCAACAGCCGGCAGAGTCTGGCTGAGAGCACAGTAGCCATTTTTCATAGTAATGTGCCTGACTGTGTCCCTGTTGGCTCCTTATAGGGACAGTGCCGCCTCATACCTGGATAACAGTGAATGCTACAGGAGGTGGGTGGATAACTTTTCTCATCATCATCTTTATTCAAATCCTATGGAGCCTATTAAGAGTTTCACTACAAAATGAGATATCCACCTTTTGGAAAAAGTCACTTTTACTAGACTGGATTTTCAATATGTCATCAACTACATGAAATAATGAACATTTTTCATTTACATTTTAGCCATTTAGCTGACACTATACGAGAGCAACTTACAACGGGTGATGGACTGTAGATAATAGATATATAATACATATTTTTTCTAAACAGAACTCATATGGACACTGTTTCAGGCCACACCAACACAGCCCAACACCAGAGTCCTAGGCAGTTAAATCTAGCATTAGGGTGGTCTGGAATAGAGGCTTTAAATCAACTTTGTTCAACTGTTTTTCCCCCCAGCCCCCTCTTCCTGATTTGTCACACTATTGAAACGCAACTAATATTGCAGCATATAATCTCTAAATTCATCATCTAACCAGGAACAACAGCTCTCTGTCCATCAGCAGCCATTGGTCCTGATGAAGTTCAATGAGCTGAAGTTCCATCCTTGAGAAAAGCACTGAATCCACACCTGCTCATTCATTGTAAGTCACTTAACTAGCTGAAATGTGAAATGTAATGATTGTACCACTGTCTCCCCAGCCCTCTGCTGGCCGTTGTCCAGACATGGTTGGACGACTACAGCGAGGACTTCAGGGATCCTCCCCTGCACCCCTCACTCAGGCTGCTGCTGGACCACCTGAGGATCAGCTCTGCTGTGACCGACGTGCGTAGCCAGCCAAACTTCTGTTCCCTGGCTGGAGAAGCTGAAGCACTGCTGAAGAGGTTCCAGAAAGAAGGTAACAACCATATTTCAATCACGATTACAATTATGAACATTTATTTACAGCATATGAGATGACCCCCCTGGCTGAAGATCTAACCCTTCTGGATATCTGATGGAGATAAAGTTTTCCTGCTTTTTGTGTTTCTTATCACATCCTTAATAATATGTTAGGCTTTAAGGAACAACAATAATATGATGAAGAATTAGTTACTGTATCCCAACATGTGACATTTGGTAACCAATACCTAAAATACAGATAAGAGCAATAAAATCATCAAATAAAACAAAGCATTTTGCAGTAAAATGTAGGGAGCCAGGTGGCCGTTGACAGACTGCTGATTTTTATTTTTTATTTTATTAGATCAGTGTGTGACCATATGTTTTCCTGATCCCCACTCTCTCCGTTTCTTCAGAAGCTGAGACCAACAGCCCCTCTGCCCAGGCAGATCTGGAACAAGACGAGGACGGTTCAGGTTCAGAATGTGAAAACTCTCCAGATCAATGTGGCATTATGGATTTCTCCGTCTTGGCGGTTGCAGAGCAGCTCACCAGACAGGACTCTGTAAGTGAGAAGAAAGCGTCTTACCTAATCACGGTTTCATTTGGTCTGGATCACAGGAGAAGTTCTTAATTCACATTACCAAAATGTGAGTTTACCATACTTTATGATGCCACTTGACCCTGGCTTCCTTGTGTTTCACAGGACTTGGTGCAATGATGATGTTTGTTGAAAGCTGCAAAAGTCTAATGATACATTTTTGTGGCATTCCAGGCTCTGTTTGTCAAAGTGATGCCATACCAGTGTCTGGGCTGTGTGTGGTCCCAGAGAGACAAGAAGGAAAACATGTCTCCCACCATCCGGGCCACCATTGCTCAGTTCAATGCCATCACCAACCGGGTCATCACCTCCCTGCTCTGCGAGCCTGCTGCCTGCACCTCCAGCCCCACCTCCTCCCGCAGGCCGCCCACCACGCCAACACAGAGGGCCCGCGTGATAGAGAAGTGGATCAGAGTAGCACAGGTCAGTCATGGGGAAGCTATGCTACTTGTCTTAAAGCCACAATGGATGGAAACCCAGAAGTTTGAATCCAGCTCCCCTGCACACCACAAGACTACATGTGCTTGCAAGGGTCATGAGTCTTGGCATATCAGACAAGAGAGTTGGATTCACTAAAGCATTTATCAGGAGTATAATCAGGAACACAAAATCAGGGTAAATAGAATATTTCAAATGAATGGGAGTAGGATATCCAATGTAGTGAATCTATTGAATTTAATATTAATCAGTTGTTTCTTCCTCAGGAATGTCGTCAGCTGAAGAACTTTTCCTCTCTCAGGGCAATCCTGTCGGCCCTTCAGTCTAATGCAGTTTACAGGCTGAGAAAGACCTGGGCTGCTGTTAGCAGGTGGGCACTGCAGGGGGGGACACAAGAACCTGACTGCACCATACACATAGCGTGGCTCTCTATGGCTCTTATATTGTATCTACCTAGTCATCCTTTAACAAGGACATTGAACCCTCATCAAATAAAAGTCACTGAGGATGCAAGTCAGCAAATATCTCACCTTTGGGTGGCCCATATTTCATCTCAAGTCCAACTGTACATCATGATTTTCATTCCAGTAAATTCCAGTATTGTCAGAGGTAACTGAACCATAACCTCATATAATTTTATCTCTGTTGTAAACATATGGTCTTTGACCAAGTAGTGAAATATAAAATTTAAACTTCTGCTCTCGTACATAATTGTGTCTGTAGCTGTATATTTGATACCCATGGTTTCTATTCTGTTTCAGGGATAGCATGGCCACCTTTGATAACCTATGGGAAACCTTCCCTGATGAGAACTGTGTTCTGTCTAACAGAGAGATCCTGGTTGAGGTGAGAAGGATGAAAAGATGGAAAAGCACAGAAGGGATAGTTTAGCCTGTTGTGAACCATGTCAGATGTATGTGTACATATTAACCAGGGGTGTACACGGATACATTCTCGAGAGTTGACTTTCACCTGGGAAATATGCTATGTGCAAACCTATTGTCTCAAAGTACAGGTCTGTTTATAATCTTAAACAAACCCATTGAGCTGTTACTCAGTGTCAGTCCTTCTACCAAACTATTAGGCAATACATTTGTGTGTAAAAAAGAAAAAGAAAAATCATATCATAATCCTATTGTAAACAAGGTCAGTGGTGGGGAAAGAGTTTTGACAGCGGGCACCATACTGGAATTACAAATTGGGGCTCTAAGAATATTTGAGATCTTAAAGATGTTCTTAAACCAAATATCATGACTTTAGATAATAGATATATAATACATATTTTTTCTAAACAAATGAAATAGAACTCATGTGGACACTGTTTCACTGGACACTGAAGACTTTGAAGGACAACACGCCACACTTCAACATGTGTAAGTGTGGCGTGTTGTCCTTCCAAGTCTTCAGTGTACCGTACATTAATTTTCTACTTACTTAATAAATAAAAGCCCACTCAAGTTAATGTTTAGAGAAATGGCTTAACAGAGTGTTAATAGGAAGCTAGTGTCCTGAGGAACAGCGTGTTCCATTTTCTCCTCCTTTAGGCGATTGCGTCAGAGGTGCCTTGTGTCTAGTTACAAAGAAAGGCCCCATAAGTCAATAACTTAGCCATACTTTTTGTCCACAACATCCAAGCAACTTGTATTTGCTGCTCCATAAAGTCGTTCAAATACTGTAGAGTCCCTGAAATGCTTTTTAAATGTCTCACACCGTTTCATCTTATTGTTCGCCTCCGTTCCACTTTTCATCGCAATCAGTTTCAGGCACTCCCTTTTTAATAAAGGAAGCTTTTATCTGTGTAAACACTATCACATGTATATACTTTAGCCTAACCCACGTGTTCCTTTAGACAGGAATCGCATTGTATACACACATGTACATTAGCTTAATTGATTTGACAATCCCTGTAGAGTGCGTGTTCATAACCTTCAACTGAATGTAGCTCTGTCCGACCCCCTTTCACAGGACGGAGGCCAACCAGCCGTGGATAACATTTCTCCCAAGATATCCAAACGGTGTCCGTTCCCCAGACAGATGGTAAGCCGTACCTCAGAGTGAGAATACAGTTTGACGTTTTGCAGAGGGCAGATGAAGGCTGCTGCCATTGAGGTTCAATCTAGTTCAACCGAAATGTTTAGCTGTAGGTTTCATTTACAACCACAGGGGCGCTATACAGTTGGACTATAGCAAAAATAGAATCACATGGCAGCCTATTCAGTTTCTTATAATCCTTCACTATTGGAAAGGGGGTTTTGCTGTTGTCTTCTTAGTATTTTAACCCAAGGCTTATTTGACTTTAAGCTTTTCAAGAAGTCACATGCAGAATCCCAATGCTCCTGTATTATACAACTCTAAAACCACAAGACTGCTTTTCCAGTGTGGGAGGAGACTCTCTGGCACGGCAGAGACACAAGTCTATCTTTAGCCTCTCTCAATGTCCCTGACGAGTTGAAGTGGCCTCAGATTACCAGGATTAAAGGACAGTAATAATAGAGTAGACAGGGGCCTTTTTATGAGTCATATGCACATTCTCCTGGGCCGTAACCTGAACCGACGCTATTGCTGACCTACAACGCCCGGTGGTGCTCGACTCATTTGGCGCAGTGGAATACGTCTGGAAGAAAAAGGCAAATTATTGATTGCTTGAAAATGTCACAAATTGCACGGCCTGCTGGTATAGCCCGCCATGCCAAATGGAAGCTGCAGTATAGCGCTAACCTGCGGCGCTGTACTTCTGCCGCTGATGAACAGTGTGTCTTGCATGTTGTTTCTCTGCAGAGTACCTCTAACGGAGTGGTTCCCTACCTGGGCACCTATCTGACCGTCCTCACCATGCTGGACACTGCCCTGCCAGACAATATAGAGGTACATACTGTGGCCTGAGTGGCAATTCAAGTGTAACACATTGGTTCTCCATTTGAAATAAATGTAGATATGATAACGTTAATGCATATTGACACTTTCAAATCAATGTCTTATTAGATGATGTAGCAAACAACCCTGAGTACTGTATATAGTTGGTTCCATGCAGTCATAGTGCCTCGTATAGCCTTTTCTCATTTTTTGGTATAATCAATCATAGATGCACAGTAGTATCAGTATTTGAATCACAATATATTAACTCTTGACAGGGGGGACTCATAAACTTTGAGAAGAGGAGGAGGGTAAGTGGTTCCTCTTTCAATGTCTCATTTTTCTTCTTCTTTTATTGATTCGTTTTATTTCCAATAGACGCACACAAGATGCACACGATACAAAAGGTGTGCCACAAATATTTCATGTGGTGTTATCAACGCTGTATTTTCTCTGGGTCTCCTGAGCGGCTGGGCGTGTATGTTCATGTTGGCCGAGTAAATAGGATATTGATAGGATATTCTCTGACACTCGTTTTGTAGTGCTTGATATGCTGAAGTGGAGAGACCTGTGCACCTTTCTTCAACATTTATCTCTCTTAAAAGGCCTTTGCTACGGCTTCATGACCGTTCAAAGTATCACCGAGTTTTGTTGCTCAAGGCAAAGTTATGCAACCATGACTCATGTCACCTGTCCCCTACCGGTCACTCTGGTTTACCTGTTTTTCTCTCTCTCTCTCTCTCTCTCTCTCACTCACTACAGGAGTTTGAGATCCTGTCACAGATCCGCTTGCTCCAGGCCTCCTGTAGCCAGTACAACTTGCCCCATCACACCAGAATCGCTGCCTGGCTGCAGGGACACAAGCTGCTCACTGACCAGGAGAGGTGAGGCGGAGAAAGTGTCTTTCAGGGTTCAACATTACAGTTTTTATTTTTATTTGTACCTGTTACATTTGGAAGTCAGTTTCCCTCTTTGCAAACTTGACAAGGTTCACCACCTCATTTCTTGTTATCCCTCACTGTTTTTATAGTTCAGTGAGAAGTTAGACACCTGTGATAGGAGCGTGTTGTAGGGGTCCTCAACTCCGGTCTTCGGGGTCCGGACTACTGCTGGTTTTCCATCCAACCAGGTAGTTAATTGCATTCACCTGGACTAAACCAGTCCCTGATTACACAACTAGAATGGAAGCTACCTGGCAGAGTAGAAAACCAGCAGTACTCTGGACCTAGAGGGACAGATTTCATACGCTACGTGAACAAATAAAGGCGTGTAGGCTCCTGATAGAAATTCTCTGCTGAATTCCACATTGTTAGATGTAGAGGGCCCTTGAATTCATCACAAGGTGCTTTCTTGTCTTGTCGTCAGCCAGAGCTTTGTCCTACAGAACCACTGAAGACCTTTAAAGAAACCGTCACACTTTCATATAAATAAATGTCTGTTTTTCTACTCTCTATCCAATTGATATAACACTGTAGTGATTCAACCTATAGTCGGTTCATGAAAGCTTTTACATTTGCTGCTCTAAACACCCGGTGTCGGGTAAGATCTTTCTGGCACACAGGAAGTGAAGCGTTTTAAGTTTCTGGAAGCGGCAACGGCAGCTTGTTTGGAATAAAGACAATAAGTAAATAGTTATCCACAGACAGAGAAAAGACCAGTACAGACAGAACAGAAAATCCAAGTAAAAAGACGTCACAGTACTGGTGATGCTGTTTGATTGCTAAGTGATCTCTTGGAAGTTCAGTGCAAAAACACAACCGCAATGACTGCTTAGCACCAAAGATGTCACCAACATTTTTAAAGGTGCCCCAACATTCACCAACCACCGATGAGTAACTTTTCTTAAGTAAATTAAATATTGACTTTTGTTTTGTAACAGCTATGAACTGTCTCGACAACTGGAGCCTCCACTGGATCTGTGCTCCCCGACCCCCTGGAGCCATCGCACACTCTCAAAGAAACTCTCCTCGTGAGTCTTTTACCACAGTCTAGTCTACTCTAGTCACACAAGCATGGTGCGTCGTGTTCACATAGATGAACCTGAACACAACAAATACACTTGGAAGTCACAGCTGACAGTGGTTGTCAAAACTGACTTGCCCTCTTTCTAAATTTGGTCACTTTTGCCATCACTTGACTCTACTGTCTTGAATACTGTAGTATATACTTTTTTAAAGAATTGTTATGCAACAGAAAAGGATGAGAAAAGATATTCTCAGCCTTCTCAGGATTTTACCTGCATTCAAATAATTATTTATTCTTTTGATCATTTGCTTTGGCTGTGATGGTTTGGTTACAAACGTTCATTGTTTGCCTAACAAGATGTCTGCATGGTGATGTATTAGAGTATTAGAGTGTCTGTCTGTCTGTCTGTACATTTGATCCTGCTCTTTTGATACATGCTGTAGTTGTATCTCTGTCTGCAGCCTCCTGACAGTGGGTGAGGGATCTAAGAAGCTACTTGCTGACCAGATCAGCGTGTCGTCTTCTGGATCCAGTGGATCTGAGATGGAGGATCTATCCTCACCAAACTCCGCTTGCTCCATCAGACTGCAGGTAAACTGTGTGTGTGTGCGTACATATGTGCATCTGTCTCATATGTGTGTATATATATCTTGTTTGTGTCCATCCCTCCTTTTGTCCTCATTTGTACAAACAGTTGTGTCCTTGTTCGAAGCGTTGCCATGCCTTCATCTGATGGATCTCTGTGTTCAGCAAAACATCCACTATTTACTGTTCACAAACAATCATCCTCTTTAAGCCGTCAAACAGACCCTGAAGCGATTCTAATGAGCAGTAAAATACATTGAATGGCCTTCACTTCAAACGTGGGGCACTTACATACATATATATTACACATATACATACATATATATTCTCCCATTACAGCAAATTCTCATTGATGGGCTATAAAGTGTGTCCTTGAAAAATGGAATTTCTATTGAGAAGGTCCTTAGCTGAGCTGGAGAAGTGTTTTTTGTATTGATTCACGATCTCCGTGCTGCAGCAATGGCCCAATACCTCTGTTGTTCCCTGCAGAAAAATCAATTTCTCTAACAGACAGACTCAGTAAGTAATGATTGGCCGTGTTTCCAGTGGCACTCATCGATATTCTTCCCCCCCATTGTTTGTCACTCTTTCTCCCTGTCATTTCATTCTCTTGCTTGCTTTACTTCTCTCTCTGCAGCCTTTTTCCAACTCTTGCAACAATGTGTCCGAGGCCTTCTCTTCCCCCTCGTCCTCCTCCTGCTCCTCCGCCGTCTCCTCTCCGGATTCCCCCACTCCTTCCGGCTCGTCGTTCAGTTCCCAGCCTGATCTCTGCACTCCAGCCTCCGCGTCCAGTGGCGGCGCTCGGCCTAAGCCCACCCTGGCCTCCCAGCACAAGCGCTCCGTGTCCATGACCTCCCTACCTGTCTATAACCGTCAGGTGGCTGACTCTTGCATCGTCAGGGTCAGCGTGGACCTTGGCAGCAACAATGGCAACATGTATAAGAGCATTCTGGTGAGTTTACCCTGAGATCTGGGTTTGAACATATTAGGTCTTAAGTGCTCGGTGACTTTTTCCATGTCTAAAGCTCATAGATATTTAGTAAATATAGATACATAATGGATGAATGGAAGAGGTATTTGTAAGCTAAAGGAATGACTAAATGGAGGTGCACTGTACCTTGAACATTTAGACTGGGCAATGCACTTTGATTCAAGATGTCAACACAAGGTTGTAATGGCCTCTGAGGGTGAAACGGGGAAACGCATAATGCAGAGGTTTGTTTTTTTAATGTCAATAACTTCCTACTTTTTTATGTCTGTGTTTAATGGCGCCTTTGTCTGGTTTTGCCCCTCATAGTTGACCAGCCAGGACAAAACTGCTCAGGTGATTCAGAGGGCATTGGAGAAGCATCACCTTGAACACATGAGGTGCCAGGACTTCACCCTCTCACAGGTCATCTCCCAGGAAAGAGGTCAGAAAAGAGGTTGTAAAAATACGCAGGTTTTAGTGCGGCAATATCAAAAGAATAACTGAAATGTGGCAGATGATAAACGCCCACTTTAAGTGACTGACTCTGTCTTTTCTCTTTTCAGAGTTGCTCATACCAGACAAATCAAATGTCTTCTATGCTATGTCAACCACAGCAAACTTTGACTTTGTGCTGCGTCAATTCCCAAAACGCCAGAAGAAACCACTGAGAGCCACTTCCAGTCTCGGACGATACACAAAATAGTGCCTCTGGTGGCGTGGAAGAGGAGCTGATTTATTTCTTCGTTTTTACCCCATTTTCTCCCCAATTTAGTAGTGTCCAATTCCCGTGGCGTCGCTGCGCTGCCCTCTGCCAGTCTGGGGAGGGAGTAGACTACCACATGCCTCCTCCGATGCATGTGGAGTCGCGCGAGGACATTCACGCTATCTCCCCCCAGATCCCCTCCCCGCTGAACAGGCGCCCCGACTGACCGACCAGGAGGAGGCGCTAACGTAACGACCGGCTTCCCACCCGCGAACGCTGCCAATTGTGTTCGTAGGAGCGTCTGACCGAGCCGGAGGTACCGCTGCGAACCCCCGGGTAGGCGAGGACTTTTACCCCTACACTACCCAGACGCCCCCAGGAGCTGATTTCTACCCAGGTGAAGTCCACACATGCAAGATGGACGGAGCTCAGGGGATCTGACCAGAAAATGAGCTTATTTTTAATAGTTGTGCATAAGAAAAGAGAAAAGGCGTACCAAATACAGTATGTCCTCTAAGACGGTGCATCCTTTGGATACCAAAAAGGTGAACATGTGAAGTAGTCACAGTAACTGACAAGATGACGCAACGGCACTTTATGAAGAGGAATGCACTCCTCAGAAACCGAGACTGAGGGAGTGGTTTTAAAACACTTAATTCCTGTTTGGAATAAACTCCTTGTGAATCCCACCATTGAATCTCCAAAAACTGAACACATTCCTTGCCAATTTTCTCGGGTTGTTTTTACTTCTTTGGAAATGGTCACAAGACCGAAGCACATGACAGAATCTAGTAAATAGTATCGTATTACACGTCAGATCTCAGTCTTTTAGCTTTGAGACTGCTGAATAAATGTAGGTGTACTCCACAGGCCACCTTATCCCCCCCCAGAGAGCAACATGTGCCAAAAGCAATGACATTTAGTCATGACTGACAATTCAACGCAGCTGAGCACCATTAATAAACTGTGTGTGTGTGTGTGTAAAAGGGAATGGGGTCAAATGCTGTATAAAGGGTGTACAGTACACTAGAGGCCCCTGGACAGGTTTTTAGCCACTTGAAAGGTGATAGCCATGTGTGTGTGTTTGTGTGTGTGTGTTGTGCCTGTGCCAGTGCCATCTGATAAGTGTGTGGGAACGTTCTCACCGGGATCACGATGTCCCTTGGAGCATCAGTCCCACTCTGCCAGTGTGGCTGCAATGCTGTTCATGTGGGCAGAAGGGAAGATGGCAGCCCGACTGGAAGGATGGCATTCCAGCCTGCATCACCGCGGTAGCAGCAGGAACCTTGATGGACAGCTCTCTGAAGTGACACGTGTGAAAGGCTCCCAGAGTTATGCTGATGTCAATGAGTTGAAGCTAATCTTGTGTATGCCGTGTAGAATTTCAGTGTTCGGGCTGTAATGAAATGTGATTTTCGATCTTCACCTTTTAGCTTTTGTAATATTTTGTATTTATTTCTGCTGCAGTTCCACTGTGGTTCATGTTGATTGATTGTGCACCTGTTGATTAACAGTCTTCTGATTTGCTAGGTTGCTGTAAGTTGTCTCCTGAGTCGCAGGTTAATAGTTTATTTTCATAAATCTAGCATAAATGTGGGATGATTTCTGTGATTGTCTGATTGGCACTGAGAATATTTAAAATCTCATCACTGAAACTTGTTTTCAAACTTACCATTTCAGAGAATGATTTAACAAATTTGGTTCATACTCATGAAACCTGGATGTGACTGGAGTTAAACTGGCTTGACTAGAGCTGAAAAGGGAGCTTGGATAATCATTTCAATGACGTTGATGATGAACACGTTCTCACAGTAACCACTAAGGGGAGTAGTTGCAACAAGAGGAGGTGTCGTGGTAAAATCCCAGCCTTCTGCTCAAGTCTTCCACCGGAGAGCTTGGGGGGTTAAGTGCCTTGCTCAAGGGTTGTCTGGCTGTCGAGGGAAGGAGTGTGTCTTATTAACTTGTCTCAGCTGATCTGGGGCTTTAAACCAGCAAACTTGCCTACAAGCCTGCGTCTCCAAACATGGCTGTAAACAAAAAGAATGACACTAGCTTTGTTAGCTTTGAAGATAGGTAAAAGAAAAACAAAGAAACGTTCTAATAAACTGTTTTCAAGCCTATTTGTCTGACTCTGTTACCATTTTTGTGCCATTACAACTAAGTCAAATTCGGTCACTCAATGGGGCAGTGGAATTAATTATATTTTATTATTATTATTTATTTCACAACACCATAAGAAGGAGCTTTTCCAAAGAAACATGAAGAGTGGGACAGGAGTTTTGCTTTAGATCAGCATCATGATACTACATTCTAGTGAGGTTTTAAGAATGTTTAATCACACTGGAAATTGTCTTAAAACCTGTGGCTTATACATGACATAACTGACCGCTACAGAAAAACTTAATACATTTAATTAATAACTTAATAAATGTCGGAAAAATACAAAATAACTTAATATGTTGAATTGTTTGGTCAGGTGTTTATCAAAGGTAAGAAGAGGTGTAACCAGTATTGGGGAACCTAATTACGTTTTACTGTTATTGAACCGCAGCAGTCAACAGAAATATTTACCAGTTCACCTCATATTTATAGATTAGATTAGATTAGATTAGATTGCACTTTATTGATCCCCTAGGGGAAATTCAGGTGTCACAGCAGCAATTCACAGAATGTACAGTAGGATCAATAAGGATGAATAAAGGTAATATAATATAAATAATATAAAACTATACAGGATAAAAAAAAATACAAAATACAATACAAAGTAAAGTGTCTAAAAAGAAAAAGATGGAGGGAAATCGTCACACAGAGGAATGGGGGTACGGTCATGAGCAGAGTCCAGGGTCTAGTTATTGTGCAGGGAGGTCAAGAGCGGGGGAGAGGAGGGGTGATGGCCACAGCGACTGTCCCCGGGGTCACTGGTGGTGTTGAACAGACCGATGGCCGCCGGCACAAAGGAACGCAAGGCGCTCCGTCCTGCAGCGTGGGAGGAGGAGCCTGTGGCTGAAGCTGCTCCTCATCAGCTTCAGCTCATCGTAGAGAGGCTGAGAGGCACTG
>CABFOP010082037.1:0-11485 GCA_900683385.1 Anoplogaster cornuta
TAAAACACGCGCGTAATGGATGGAAGGAGAACTTACCACCAGCGGAATGGAGCAGATGAGCACCACTGCCTACGTGCCTATGAGCAGAATAACCATCTGGATCTCCGCGCCAGCCAGGCGGCCGAAGCTGCGTCCTCCTCTCCTCCGCGGGTCCACGTCGCGCCCCAGGTCGGTTCCCAGCGACATCCTGCGGACGAAGCGCCGGTGCATCCGGATCAGAGCCCCGCACACCATCACGTTGCAGATGACGGCAGCGAGGATGAGGACGGAGCTGAACCCGGCGTACATGTAGTTATAGACGGCGTCGCTGCTCACGTCGCTCCTCCATTCTATGAAGCACCACGTCTGCGGGTACTGCTTCTTCACCCGGCCGAAGCCCATGCTCGGCAGGGCGCAGAAAAACGCGTTGGAGACGTAGATCGCCAGGAGCGTCAAGCCCGCCAGTCTCTGGTCCACGTAGTCGTTGTAGAAATAGGCGTGATTAATGGCGATGTACCTCTCCACCGACATGGCGCATATGATGCTGAGCCCCGCCAGGGAGAAGAACAGCAGGGTGAAGCCAAAATACTGACACAGAGAGTCTCCACCGGGCCACGAACCCTTCACGTAAGTGGCGATGGTGACCGGGCTGGCGAGCAGGGTGCCGAGGAGGTCCGTGACGGCCAGACCGCAGACCAGCGTGTAGAAGGTGGTCTCCTTCTGCTCCTTGCGCGATTTACACAAAACCACTATAGCGATGACGTTCCCGACCACGCCGAAGATGAACATGATGGACGGGATGGTGGGGACCATGGTCCTCCCTGTCATGGAGTGGTTCGTCAAAGTCATTGCGCAAAGTCAATTTATTTCCACTCTAGAATAAGAAACTTATTACCGCTGGAAGGAAGTCTGGCAAACATGGTCACAAAAAAAGTGTCAAAAAAAGTGTGCAGTTTTTCTTCTTCTTCAAAACTAACTTCTCAAAACTTTCATCCGAGTTGAGTGATTCCTGTGGCTGATGCTCTGCTCCCCCACCACAATAGGATCTCACTCACCCAGGCAGAGGGAACGGTCCACTGAGACACTTCACTGAGATGTGGTGCTGCCTTCAAGTTCCCATCTGCAGTATTCAGTCCCGCCCCTTCACGTCAAACTCTCGTGTCTCCATCGATTCCCCTCAGCTGCTCACACAGGTTCAGGAAAGGCCTTGACCTCATATTGACGTCATGTAACCAGGTGAACTTAAACTCAGAGGGAAAGTGGTAATTGGACAACTTTAGAGTGAACTTAAAATAAACTAAAACAAAAAACCACATGTCTCTGAACTGAAATAAACAAATCCAAAAAATGAAATATTTGTAGTTTCAGTCTTAATGCCCTAGTAATGAATGGGCCCCATTAACTATCAAGCATTTACATTTAAAGCATTTAGATGATGCAACAGTAGAATAGCTTCACCCTGGATCACCAACATTACAAGCAATCAAATTGTGATGAGTGCATATAGGCCAAAGTGCCCTAAAAATACTGCTGTGATCCAAGAATGATATTAGAATGTTGTAAGAAAGAAGTGCTAAGAAAGGTTTAAGAGACACGTAGAGGGTATTGTAGAGGAGGAGGAAGTTGAGGATATGGAAAATGGGGTTTGATTCAGTGATGTACCTCTGGAAAAGATGAGTTTAATGTTGACTAATCAACGTTAGACTAAAGCTATACTGTACATACAACCACGCAAAATGAAAACCAGAACAACTGGAAAAGTGCTGTACACAAAATAGAAAATAAAATAAAACTAATGGAGCTAAACCCTGGTCATAAAGTAATGTGGAAGTGAAAATGTTTTAGTGGTCGCATGTTGTTGTTAAATAAGCTCTTTTTCTATCCATGGAAAATGAGTCCCCAATGCACTGTACCACACCTTTGATATCAGCACATTTGAGCTAACTTTGTGCTTGGTGTTAGTGACTCAGCTAAGTGTATATAGACTAATAGTTGTTTTTTTCATGATTATTTTGAACATTTCATGAAACTGCAGTAGAGCAACAAAACATTATATTATTTAAAAATTGACAAATTCAGCAAAATCCTAATTTCCACCTGTGGAATAAACTACATAAAATGTAGGCCTACATAACATTAGGCTACATAACATTTTCCTAGAACAAATTTCCACTAAAATATATACACTGTAAATCATGTTAGTTACCGGTCAACCGTGAGCCAACCCATTTGTCAGTTGCATCATTTGACAAATAGACGCACAGGCTACTCTAAAACCCCTCACCGTGTTAACATTTGAATTAGTTTGCTGAGAACAGTGCAGATGTGAAGTTAAAAAACTTGAATCAGATCTGTGTCGACTAAGCTGCCATCCAGCACGTTGAACTCTCAGGAACTGAGACCTTGAGTCCTGCTGCTGCATGACGTCACCCGGCTGTGATCTTGGACTGCACACTCTCTTTCTGTTATTTATTTAAACATAGAAAAGGAAAAAAAACCTATCTGTTTAGGAACATTATATGGCCTTGGAAAAAATAACTTTTTAAGAGCATGATATTGGCTTCAAGTAAGTTGTTAAGTAATGTGTTTGGGTGTGTGTTCTTGCTCCCCTGTGCATATTTTCATACTCTGGTGTGTATCTACAGTATGTGATTCAGTGGTATGTGCTCATTTTGTGTGTTTCTCTTTGTGAACGTCTGGTATTGAGCCTCGGTAGAATGTTCTGTAAGTAGATTTGAAAGATTAGGCTTCTCATGAATGTGCGTTTCCAGGATTTGTTTGTCGAAGTCAGATAACCTGCAGTGTGGTCGTGGTCCAGACTTGGAGTAATGAAGTGGTTCTTTTTGTTTATCATATTTGTTTTTTGGTAGACTTTCTGATCTGAACCCCCCCACCCCAAAAAAAAACCAAAACCCCCCACATAGTTTCTTCCAGTGCTTTAATTCCTGCACCAAACAATGACAGCACTGTGTCTTGGAAAGGCTTTATCAGGCCTATGACATCCTAGAAGTACTGCTCTAAGCCTGAGCCACTTGGTGGAAAATATGCCATGATAATATTTCTCCACTTCTAGTTGTTGTGGATTTGACCTTGTTTCTTAGGATAGGAGGGAAGATGAGAGGGGAAAAAAATAGAACCTCAAATATGTGGCTCACAGAATGTGCAGCAGAAATGAGGTATAGCTGTGGGTGATTCCCTCACAACAGCGTGTCTGTCTTTCTTTTAATGCTAGGGCTGAGACTGATTTATCATCTAAGGGTATGGCTTGCTGCAGGCCTTTCTATTCATAAACACAACAGCTACCTGTAGAGGGAAAAACAAGTGTTACTCCATCTGGTCACTTTATTTTGTTGCTGTGTTAACTGAGCTGCTGTTATACTTTAATTTCCCCTCGGGGATAAATAAAGTACCTACCTGCCTCTATGGACAGGTACAGACACATTGTGGGATGGGTGAGAGATACTTGTCCCATTCCAGGTTAATATCTTACATTATGTAATACAGTGTGTATTAAGGTTATTTTTTGGTGTATGAAGTTAGTGCATTTTATGAAAGCGTTGCAGCCACATCTTCAGTCTGTTGATATATAATATGTCTATGATCAGGTTTGTTACACTTCAGGACCCATAATGGACCAGGGCCAGTTTTTTCCTCCCATGACAAAAGTACTTGATGAGATTTGGTCCCTGGGCCAGTCTACATTTTTCACTGGAGCCCACAGTTTATTTGCAGTTACATTTTAGCTGTGACTCTTGTCCAGAGCCACCTTCTCTGTCTTATCAGAGGCCATCCCAGACAGAGCAGAATAAGCCAAAGTGGAAGGGTGTTGTCCTTCAGGACATTCACTGTCTAGGTTTCTTCAATCTAAAGTTTAGGAAGCATTTTGGTGTGTTTATTCTGGGATGTGGTAAATTTGTAGATAACATCCGTATGCTATGTTATACAACATAACAAAGCTGGAATGCTGAGGATCAGACGTAAACTGTTTGAATTGGCACTGTATACAGTTTAATATATGATGCCAACAAGAAAACAGGAAGAGTCTACCTGCTTCGGACTGGACTGTCTTTTATATAGCACTTCTCTAGTCTACCGACACAAAGCGCTTTACAATGATGCCTACATTCACCCATTCATACACGGCAAGCTGCCACGCAGGGTGCTGGTGGAACCATAGGGAGCAATTTGGGGTTCAATATCTTGCCCAAGGACACTTCGACATGCGGACTGGAGGAGCCGGGAATTGAACCACTGACCTTCTGATTAGTGGCCGACCCACTCTACCTCCTGAGTCACAGCACGGATCAAATCATGTCATGAATCAGTTTGGGCTACTGATGAAGTCATCACATTGGACCAGATCTAATCTCTCACTCCACAAAAAAAATATATCTACATATTTACAGTATATGACCACCGTGAATATGACCTTGAGTGATCACATGCAATGTAAACATAACACATACATTCAACGACAACATTTTCCTTTTTATTATCATTGAAAGTTCACAGCTGGCATACATGAAACCAGAAAGGACAGTTTATCCTCCAGTGTGTATGACCAAAGTGCTTGCCACAGTATAAAATCTGGCTCAAGCTTATTCAAGTCAAAATGGCAATGAACAAGCTCATGCATTTTACTCCTAAAATAATACTTTTCATATTCATCCATAGTCATCAGCTAACACCCAAGAGGTTATAAAAGAACAGTTTATCCCCAAAGAGGGTGTGACCGAGACTGGCACACTTAGCAACAATAAATTGCAACATAATGAGAAGCTGCCATTCAAGTGTTAACCCATCCAAACAGTTTAGGTTCCTTGGAGAGACTGAGTTCTTCATCACTGCAAGTTGTTGTACAAGTGAACCACAGCACCATGCAGTAATCATTAACAGGGACAGCACCATAAAGCTACATTAGGGACAGTTATAGCTAATCTTTACATGACCACACAGTCCTGGCTACTAAGTAGAGCACAATGGAAACAAGCATGGAGGGTATTTTTGCTGATTATTCATAAATTAAGGAAATTGCGCAAAAAGTGCATGAGCAAAACCAAATGAGAACCACTGGAGGGGACTAGTTGTTGACACTACATCCCATTTAATCAGCTCATTTATATTCCAGTGTGAGAACTAGTTTTGGGGACACTGAACGCTGTTTGTGATTTCCTGCTGTGCCAGCTCATTGAAATGCATAATAACTGAATGAGTACCTACAGTTACATTCAAATGACTGTTTTCTATGTCAAGGAGAAGGGATCCACAAGCTAGGCTTTCATTTCATGCATCCCAACCACCAGCATTCTATCAATATGAATGCCCTTTTCCCAGTGATAGAAAACTGCCTGGATCATGAGTCATATGATGATCACAGAAGATGAAAATATGTAGAATCCATTAAATCAATCTTGTTGGTTGTGTAACATGTGCCTTATGCGGTCATCTCCTGTTGATGACATATCTGAATAATCATGTCTGATAGATTGTTCTATTGATGAAATTAGTCTGTTCTTATCTTTTTATCTGGTTGCTCCATGTTCACCTCTAATACTTCTGCTGGTAGTTTTTCACGAGCATTCACTGTATGCACCTGATACTGTATATGGATGATTTTACAGAAACAGCTCAAATTTGGGGGGTAAAAATCGTTTTTTTTTTTTTTTTTTTTTACAATGAATTTTCCCATTGTAATGAACTTTTAAAATGTATGTAGATTACCTTTAAGGTATAGTATTTAATACAATTATTCATCAAGATAAATCAAAACTACTATGTTTTTATTTTTTTATTTGACTCATTAATGCACATGTACGTACTTACACATACAGTAATAGTAGATTTTTTAATAGACTACAAAGTGTATTCAGTTAAAAAGGAAGAACCCATCTAATTTTGGAGCGGATCCGAATCAGGGGGCAGATCCACAAATTGTTTTGCACTTTCGTTAACATTGTGAGATAGGTCGGTTGATATGTGACCAATCACAAGCCTTTTTATGTACTGTGGACCAATCAGTGTTCAGTGTAGGCTATGGAGGGGGAATATATCTGTTTAGAAAAATACGTGTCACTTTATAAGTACATAATAAATGCATAGCTGAAATGATGAGGCTTCAGCGGCACAACCATTGTTTAACATCATTTTAATAGTTTTGGAAATACATCCAAACATATATGGTGGTTGGGATGCCAATTTGCATATCATACAAGAGTATGATATGATCCACCTTGACGGAGGTCTGCGCTCTCCGAGTGCACTTCTAGTTTTACTTCTTCTTTCGTGTTAAGTAGAGCTGCATCACTTCAATGTCACTAAGGCAGCAGGACAGCTGTGCTTTGTCTATTCTGGTTCCCCTTGAAAGGCTGAGAGCAGCTGGATCAGCTGAACTTACGTCATCCCAAAACACTCATACATGTTCTATCTACATCACCTCAGTGTTGGGTCACTGCTCACAAAGCTTTGTTGATAAAGAGTTGCACTGAACACTGCTCCTCTTTGAAGATCCAGTTTTTTCGTGTTTGACATACCTGTATGTTGTCATGATTTAAAAGATTCTTCCCATTGGCATATTAAATCTTTTTGCAGTTTCATTGACTGATGCATCTACAATTTGAGTGCCAATTAATTAGCCTCTTTGGAACCCTGTTAGTTACCTCTTATTGCTTTGAAAATGTACATATAAGTGGTGATTGTCAGACTTCTTTTAAACCTGACACACTGCTAATTGGCATTCAATTTAACATGAATCACATGTGTAGCTGCTGTTGTAATTGTCCATTTATCCATTATTTGAAAATGTTGTTGCTAAAAGAATATTAGTCAATAATATTGTCAATGGCATGACTTGGTGTAGATAGACGGCTCTGCTCTCTCAAGGATACACTGTTCTGGAATCAGTCAAGTTTTATTCTAGAAGGGACCGGTGTACTAGAACAAGCAGAAGTCTTATTCTAGAAGGGACCAGCATTCTAAAACAAGCAGAAGTCTTATTCTAGAACGGGCTGGTGTTCTAGAACAAGCAGAAGTCTTATTCTAGAACGGGCTGGTGTTCTAGAACAAGCAGAAGTCTTATTCTAGAACGGGCTGGTGTTCTAGAACAAGCAGAAGTCTTATTCTAGAATGGGCTGGTGTTCTAGTATACGTAGAAGTCTTATTCTAGAATGGGCTGGTGTTCTAGTATACGTAGAAGTCTTATTCTAGAAGGGTCTTCTAGAATAGGAAAGCTACTCCCAGGCAGATGGGAAATTTATCACCTGCACTATTATGCTCTAAATTATAAGATTGTGTCTGACAACTCAGGACACCCTGTTCAAGCTTTAGAATTAGGACTAAAAAATCTGCTGGACTCTTCTTTTTTTTAAATAAAATACCCAGCTACTTTGTAACAAATGTTTTATAGAAAAGCTTTGGAAATTTGTGTTAGGGTCTCAGACATTTTAAAAGCTTGAAAAGGCTATAGCTGATCGGGAGAAAATAAAAGGGAAATGAATCAGACAGCCAAGAAATCTAATTTCTAATTATGTCTACAAATCTGCCTAATTTATTAAAGGTACATGAGCAATATACCTGTGTCAGAACACATAAAAGCCAGGCGTATCCTCAAAACTAATGGACAGATAAATTAGACCTAATTTGTTTTCACTTATCTTTTTGAAGACTTTAAAATGCTAACTATGTAGCAGCTGTCCTTGATGAATAATGAAAGATTAATCAACATTTTTCTCTAGAGACATTGGTGCTGTGAGCAGACTGGCCAAGAGCAACACAACCAGCAGCGTCCCACCCTGTAATCTGTTTTGTAGAACAGCACAGAGACAGCGTGTCCTCCTATCTCAGATTTAAATCTCACCTATAAATCAAACATAGAGAGACTGGATCTGGTTGACTTAAAGGGATATTTCACCCACAAAATGAATTATTGTCTATCATTTACTGGTCCTGTGATGCCTTGAATTGCCAGAGAATTGTTGTTCATCTCCCATTCCACAGCATTCACAGTCTCACGCACGTACGGGTAGCGCACTAACCCAGTTCAAACACATGCGCTCGCCCAGGCGCGCTACCTGTACGTGCGTGAGACTGTCAATCCGGAAATGTTCTTAAAAGTAAAGTTTGAGTGAAAATGCACATGTTTTGGACGTAGGCTACTGTGCATACAACTGAATGCAGGACACTTGGATTATACTGGAAGAGTTGTGTGAGATTTAAAATAGTGACAATGTTTGCATTAACATGAAAGCATAAAATAATATTTCTAACCCTGTTGTGGCTCTCTTAACAAGGAGAAAATCTGATTCCACAGGATCTCTCCATGTGTAGCATGGGAAGATAAAATCAACAAACAGGATAATTAGTTAATTAATTAGTAAAAGATACTGTCAGAGTGGATATTATGTACTGTAGCTAATGATTTGAGAAGGATGTGCTGATTTAAATTATAAATTCTTCTCTAACGAACCCTTTGACTGATCTTTGACTGATCATATTCTACAAATAAGGATTCCCAGTACAGATTGAATGGTTTGCACAATAGCAGGCGGTCTATTCAGGCTCACATCAGATAACATCTAATGCATCTCTCTTCTCTTGCTGAGTTTAAAATATGTACATATCTCAAATAAATCATGACACAGTTGATTACCACCAACTGTGGGCTTTCCTATAAATACCCCTCTCCTTTCCATCCCCGAAAACACGCACACGGTCTTTTAAAACACCTAAAAGGTTCCCGGCATGAAGTAACCACTGATGTGAATACCCAACTTCCTGAATTTTCCCAAACATCTCACCCAATTTACTTCACAGGCTGTGTTAGCACACCTGTTTGACACTTGGTCAAACACCCAAATGACTGCCTGGTTAAAACCTACTAAAACCTGCCTGACAAAGGCAAAAAAGGTCAATATTCTTGTTACTTTTGAATCAGTGATTTGAAATGATGGGTGAAACATGCTGAAGGGATGGAAAGAGAGAGGACAAGTAGTTGACAGAAAATTATTAATGACTCATATGTATTGCTGAAGAAAGGTATTGTGATATTCATTGTCTAAAAAACTCTATGTAAATGATATGATTATAATCTTTACTGTTGGTAGATAAACATCCACACTAAATGTCTATTGTGCCTATGCAACCTGTAGAGTGAAGCAGGTTGAAATTGCATATTACTGCTGAGGGTGTCTATTTTGTGTATATATTTAGTGGTTAAGTACACATTAGAAATACATCTGTAGCATTATATTGAGGTCCACTTGACCACTTAAATGTTATTGCAGCACAATCAACTACTGTAACTAACAATGAGAATGATTAGCAGATGGTACCTAAACTACTACTGTACCTAACATCTAATTAAAACCATCAGCACACGTTAGGACTGTGAGCAAAGAGCAGCTCAGTCAGCAAGGAGCCTGGCCATTACAATGGGTTCATTCTGGTCGCATACCAGGCTGTTTCCCAAGGTCATGCCGTGAATACTGAATAGCTGCAACATTATGTGGAGTGAATGCATTATGTGCTCCACAACAGCAATTTTCTCTCCAAAGATCGATTATCTTATCTCTCTGCATTGAGCCCAAACAAGGGAGGATTACTCTGTGGTTTACCAACGTATGTGTGTGCTGTTTATACCGTTGTCTATTGCTGCCGGGGGGCTGCCCACTGTCCATATTTTATAGAGAAGCGTAATAACTTTCAAAACAATGCTAGAGTACACTTGTTTATGCTTCCCGTTATCAGGCTCTCCTGCACGATTCTACTTTCCTTTGTGGTGAACGGAAGGGTTTCTGTTCATAAGTGAATTCTTCGGCATACAGAGAACTTGGTTTTCTCTAGATTGGCTATCAGCTCTGCCATATGATTGTGTAATACCCTTTTCATTGCCCTGTGAGAAACTTTCAAGATGCTTTTTGACACACACACAAACACACACTCCTCTCCTCTCTCCCGGAGAAGAGAGGAAAAGGAGTGGGAGGATGTGATGGTAAGATCCTTTCCTTATTTTCCCCCTCTTTTTGCTTACATGAGGTCACTCGACTATCAGGCTTGACAATCGATGTGTGCCTAAACTCCAGCAATGATATAATCTCACAGTCCACGACAGGGAAAATGAAGGTGAGACAGAATTTGTGATAAGAAAAAATCTAAATAAAATTTATTTTGAAGTAATCCAATGAAAATATATGAAAACGGGCATAAATGATCAGGGAAACATACAATAAATGATATATACATAAGTAACCAACATGAGGAGAATTGAAAAGCAGACGTAAAACAATACTTATCTCCTAGACATACATCATTTCAACAATGTACATACTCAATATACAATCAGTTCAATGATCTCTGGTTAACCATTTCACTCCACCTTCAGTGTCTATGCTTGCTGTTCTGCAGCCTTGGCAGCGAGCCGCTCCTGTCTCTCCTGCTCGGCCCTCTCCCTCATCTCCTTCTCCCTCTGGATCAGTTGCCTCTTCTCGGCATCCCAGTCCTGCACCCGGCTCTGGAACTGTTCCAGGTCGGGTTTCTCAGCAGCAGCCAGGTCCTGCTGGGCCAGAGCAGACACTAAAGCCTGGAAGGAAGCAGTGTCCACTTTACCTCGAGACTCCAGCTGGCTGCTCAGTTCCTGGGAAGGGAGGGGAACAAAAATAAATTATTGAAATTACTTGGGTGGAACAGTGAATGAACACCATCCAAACCAATGAACCCCATTCAAGCCATCACTCAATTCCAATGTCCAAGCTCCTCTGAAAACAAATTCTAAAAAGTGATGTTTGATTATATCCCCCAGTCACAATCCCAAACAAAATACAGCTCAGATGTGCCGATTGGGAATCACAAAGACCCTGTTTCATTTTGCAGGAATGTCTTGTTGTGGTTATGACAAAACAGTATGAGTCACAACTGTAGACAAAATGCACTTACAGACCCACAACAGCACTTGTGAGTTGAGTTTGAAATAAATATACACTCACCGGCCACTTAGCAAATGGCTGCAACTCAATAAATGAAAGCATTCAGTCATGGTGAAGTGGTTTAGTTTTTTTGTTGCTGCGTGATCTAAGCGACTTTGACCGTGGTATGAATGTTGGTGCCAGATGTGGTGGTTCCAGCATCTCAGAAACACCTGTGCTCCTGGGATTTTCACCACTACAGTCTCTGGAGTTTACACAGAATGGTGCAATAAACAAAACAAAAAAAAACATCCATATGCATCTGTGGCCAAAAACACCTTGTTAATGAAAGAGGTCATAAAAGAAAGTGCCGACTTAGCTAACAGAAAGGCCACAAATGCTCAAATAACAGCTCTTTAAAAGTGGTGTGCAGAAGGGCACCTGGTTGAATCCACTAGATATGTGTACCTAATAAAGTGGCCGGTAACAGGGTGACAGGAGGCACTGATCAGCAAATGCTTATTGGAGTGGCCTGATGATGAAAACAGGTCTAAATGTAGTGACAAAACAAAAGCACATCTTCTGTAAGCGCCAAACACCCACGTTCAACT
>CABFOP010082055.1:0-10994 GCA_900683385.1 Anoplogaster cornuta
TTCGTTTTCCTGATTTTGGGGGGCAACGAGTGAGATTCTACTGCAGTATGCTGGAGAGTCATGTGAGGCTATGCTGAAAGTTATGGGAACATTTTCCCCCCCTTGTGATTTCTGTTTTCATATCGCATCACTGTCACCCCAAAGTTTCCCCAACACTATCTATAAATCGGCGCACTGTATTTATCGAGGGGTAATCTTTCGCGTAGCCTCGTTGAGAATTGACATGTGGTCCTGTGTTTTCACTGGAGCTCCTCTCCAGTAATCCGGGAGGAGGGACTTCGCAGCACAGCCTGAAGGCAATGGCAGCACAATGGAGCGATGCTGAGCCAACACTGGGGAGCCGCGTCCGGTGGGTGGGGGGTCGCTGAGGGCCCGCGGAGAAAGATGGAGAAGTTGTTTTTTGTTTGTTTATTTCATGAAATCAATAAAATGGGGATAAATGACGGCAATGCATCTCCTCTTGCTCCCCGAGTCCTCACAACCTTCCTCTGGGGGGGAGGAGGGGGTCTTGGGGAAGGGGAGGACTAAATGGGGAGAGGGGGGCTAATCGCTCCCAGATGTGTGCTGTGAAAACATATGGTTTCCGATAGCCACTGTGATGCACAAGAAGAATGTCTGAATGTGTTATACTGACACACACACACACGCACACACACACACAGTTATTGATACACAGGCAAACCTTGTGCAGACGTGTTACCTCACATCGCCTGTTTACAGTATCCACATGCAACCACAGAAAGACTGAAAGAGAAGAGTTGAACCTCCGTGTGCTGCATGATGTCTAAAATTACAAAGCAACAACGATCCAAAAAGTGTCCTCACAGTGTACAGTACTGCTATAGAGGAGGAGGAGCATTTGCATTCCTCGAAGTGACCAAGTTTAGTCTACAATATCACAGGAAGCCAAGTCAGTGAATGCATCTTACTAATGGATCCTCACTATGACTTTGCTGAATTTCATTAATAACCTAAATTAGGGGAAACAATGCTAATTGTAGTGATTGTAACAATACTGATGCGGTCAGTTTTCATGTCATTGCGTCCACATGTCATTTTGACTCAGGACTCAGGAACCTGAAAAGCTCTTTGCCTGGTAGGGTGAAGAAAGAAAAAGAGGGAAGGGGGGAGGGGTTCAAGGAAATGACCATTGAGGGCAACAGAAGGGAAATGAAAGATGTGCTGAGAAGGAGAGGGAGAGGGAGGGAGGGATGTAGAAAAGCAGGAGAGAGAGAGAGAGAGAGGGGTGGGGTCGAGGGGTCCAGCGGTTCTTTTCCTGGAATGCAGCCCCGAGACTGTCTGCTGCAGAGAGCTCTCGCCGAGGAACCGAGCAGAGTAGGAAAACAGAGAGATTGTTAAGGAAGACAGACGTGCCACATTCTTGCTGTCAGAGTTTTCCCTTTCTTCCCTTGACTGTTCGGGGCCAGTGGAGGGGGGGGGGCGATGAGAGGTGAAGGAGGGCAGAGAAGGGGGTGTTATGGAGGGGCAGGAAGGAATAGTGGCGGGGTATAGGAGAAGGGAGTTCAAGTGGGTATAACAAAGAGGACCGCAGGGATATCACACTTTTCTGTGGCACCAAGCACCTTTTGTTTTTGCGTAACACTCTCCTCATGTTCCCCTCAGTGTGGAAGTCAGTCTACCTCCCAGAGAGACCATGAGAGTCCTCCTACTAGTCTGCATGCCAGGTAACTCTGCCACTCCACATACAGCATATTCCTTTGGACTCAATGTACATAACTGAGCACATTTTGCTCTTTTTTTTTCTTCTTCCTCCAAACAATCTGTACAGTTCTGCTGCTCGCCCAGGCCCAGTACCAGGAACCATTTCCTTTTTTGGGTGAGTTCATTAAGAGAACATTGGCCTGAATTGCTGCAGCTCAGCATCAGTTTATATCATAGTTTCCCACATCTGTTCACTATTTCACCATCTCCTCTGATGTGTCACCTAGCCTCCGGGACTTCTTCCCCACGTCTTTTGTTTATCACCCCGATAGGAACTGTTGTCACAGTGTAAATATCACCACTAAGCGTGTTATTATCTGTAACCAGCTTGCACATGAAGTCATGCACTAGACCCAGGAGTCCTCGCAGTCCACTCGTTTTCCTCACTTTTTGGCATGCAGGTGGTTCATTTTATATGGTGCAGTGTTTTATGTGTGTGGAGGCAACGCTGAAGTGGAACTGTAGAACTACAGTATGTACTTTCACAATGTTGTTCTCATGAAAACCAATTTCTCGCTTCTGCAATTTCTGCTTCACAGAGGACTATGGCCCTGATTATTTTCCAGGTGAGATTTATTTGGGTTTATAGAAATGTACTCTGAATTTGGTAAAATATTACTTTCATTCATTGCTCACTCGCTTTTTCGGTGTTTAGACAATCCCGACTCTCTTTCTGAGAATCCCGAATCTCATCCTGGAACTTACCAGCAGCAGGTTCGACTGGACCCAGTAGTCCGTCCAGAACAGTCAGGTATATGTTATATGCTGTACACCCTGTTGTCAGATTCACAGCTTTCACTTTGAATGATATGTTATACTACATGAACTCATTTTGTAAACAGTATTTACCGTTTCTATGTGGGTTTCAGAATCTGAGTTGGAGACTGAGCCCACAGAGCCTGGCCCTCTTGGTAAGGAAGCTAGGGAGTCAATTAATTGTTTTGGGTAGTTTACGGTATATTTGATTATATTATTCGGTAATTTCTAGATTGCAGAGAGGAGCAGTACCCCTGCACCAGACTCTACTCTGTTCACAAGCCATGCAAACAGTGCCTGAATAGCCTCTGCTTCTACAGGTATGTAGAACCTGACATGACTTTGGTTTTTAAAAGGATAGTTCACCCCAAAAGGAAAATTCAGTTATTATCTACTCGCGCCCATGTCAGTCAAAACTCCGTAGGACCACCAAAGACACAGTGAGTTAGTCACTGTAGCTCCATCTCAGCCTTCTCCTAAACCAGAGCGCTATCAGGCAAATATAGAAAATAATGAGGTAAATATTGTACTTTTGGTCGTACTGTGTAATCATTCCTTTGACATGAATTTCAGCCGCACCAAGTGACCCCGCTTTCCTTTTTATTTAGTTTGCGACGGGTGTACGTTATCAACAAGGAGGTTTGTGTAAGGACCGTGTGTGCACATGAAGAGCTGCTCAGAGGTGGGTTCAGCATAGTGTGTGTGTGTGTGTGTGCATGTCTGTATAGAGATGTGCATTTGTAACCCGACCCCTTCACCATCTCTCTGTTTTAGCGGACCTGTGCCGTGACCAGTTCTCTCGCTGTGGCGTAGCAGCGGTGAGTGGCCAGTGTGGATCGCTAGCCAGCAGCTGTGGAAAGAGCTGCGGTGGCTGCTGATTCAATAGCAACATGGGAGATCAGGGACACTACCTGCCCAAACACTGCCACATTTCTACCACCCACCCACATCCCAACATCCTCTTACCTTGTCCTCTTCCTCCCAGTCACACCTCACTCCGCCTCTGACTCTTCCTATACTACACATTACCCCTGTGCCAAAAAAAACATATGTATTTTAAGTTTCTGTTCAGTTTTTGTCTCTCCACCTTCTTATCTTTGCCCATACCTATATATGTCAGACCTGTAGATCATGTGTGTATGGATGAATATACTCAAAAGAACATTGATGATTGTATAATTCACTGGTGCTATAAAATCATCACACTGGTGCTCATGATTCGAGATGCACAGAAAACTGTAGAAATCCTTTTGATTCTTTTTGGCATATTGTATTAATCTCATCTTTTTTTTTAAATGTTATTTTATTGTACCTACGTGTTGAAAAGCAGTCATTGTCATGATCAACTCAACAATGGTGGCCACTGTGCACTGACATCGGACACATAATCAATATATGGTCGTCAATAATCTCATCATTGACTGGGAGGAGACATGTGTGAAGAAACAGGTGCTGAGTGACCTCAGTTTATGTACCACTGACACTTAGCAACCAAGCAGCAAGCGTATACTCCAGTGGCAAGATGTGCTTGAAAAGACATCTCACAAACTACTGCTTTGTAAAACTGTCACTATAAAGACTGAGAAAAAAATAAACTTTTTTTTACTACAACTGTTCGGTGGTGTGATAGATTCAAATATACACCCGTCACTACCATGTGGTGATTTCAGGCCCCTGCAGTGTAATGAAAGCTATTAAAGCGAGACATGAATTATTGTGTACACAGCTTTTTATTCCCTTGCAAAAATACTGACTCCATATACAGTATAATCTCCGTACAGTCATACAGTTGCTGCCATCTATGACCTCTGTCAATCTTCTTTAGTAAAAAGTACATACACCTAACACTACAAACACACATACTGTAGGTACCATCATAGGTAAGTATTGGACTTCTTGAGCTCTATGCAACAATACATACATATCAGGGCCCAGATAATCAGTAAAATCTGCACCAGTGTCTCTGGGAAAATACAGTGCAGCTCCTTCATATGGTCAATTTGTTTGTTTCCTGGCACTCGCACACAGTGAAGACCTTCCCTTTGTGTCCTCCACTGTTGATGTGAAGGAACATAGGCCAACTGCAAACTGGCAGAGTTGCAATTTTCATTCCTGCACTACATCCAGATTCTGTCTGGATGAGAACCCTGCGGTGATTTAAGTTTCTTCTTGAATAAGAGAAGGAAGTTAGGGAAGATGTTGAGCAAGGGTCCAGTAGTACATAGTTGCCAGCAATCAGCAGACTGCTGGCATCTACAACGCAGTACTGCTGCTCTGTAAAATGCAAAGCTCCACTCCCCAGTCGGTTGTGTGCTGATGTATGTTGTAGGTAAAGTCGTTTTCACTGTACAAACTACCAGTAAAGCACCATCAAAAATATATCATTGCCTTTTCACTTCATTAAACAAATGAGATCTTCAACAGTAGTTCCAAGTAAGATTGAAGGAATGTTTCCATAGGATAAACACTGGTATCAGACATGGATGAGGAGAAGATTCTCCCTGTTAGAGGATTACATGCTGGTCCTGAATCTGCTCCTGGTTATGAGTCTCAGTTCCCTCCAGACAATAAGGAGGAGGACAGCGAAGGCTGCCGGCGTTTCATTTCCTGTTGCAGCTGTTCCTTCAGAGTGGACACCTGTAGTGTGGACAGTGGGCGACAAAATGTTTTCTTAGTTGCCGGTCCATAGTACACAAGATTATAGACTGAGTCCAAATCCAAGCAGTACACATCGCTCTTCTTTAGATGCTACATGGAATAGGAATAAGGCACTAGGAGCAGATTTGAAATGAAGGACCAGACAGTGGCTGTGTTTATTTTAAGTATTTTTGGTTTCGGGTCAACGCATGTAAACATCATAACTCCTGGTGAAGCTCATACTCCAATTCTGAAATTCTGAAACCCGGTTAAGATGCCTGACAGCATCTTACTCATTTCACTTTAGGTTTTTGCTGTCTGCGCAAACTTGTAAAGAAGTAACGGGTACATTTTTGATGAAAGTAAAAAAAACATGGCGGTGAGAAATATTTACTATTACTATAGGGATCATCATAATTTTTTTTTTTTCCTGTATTACAACTAAACTCTGTCAAAGAGGGGAGCTGGCAGTCGCACCGTTTCCTACCTCAGGCAGAAAGCAATATTCTGCTGATCGGTTTCTAGATTTCAAAAGGGATAACCAGTCACAGGGTATGAAACAGCCATGTTGCTCAGTGCCACGTGGTCTCCTTGACCTCTGACATGAGGTCCATACCTGCTCCTCCAGGCCTTTGACCCGGTGGCGGTGGGCTCTCTCTCTGGCAGAAAGAGTCCGCTCAATTTCCCTGTAGTTGGTCCTCAGCCTCTCGGCCTCATGTTGGGCTTCGTCACGCTGCCTCACGTAATTCTCACACGCACTCTGTGACTGCTCCATCTCCGCCAGCTGAGTCTACTCAGGAAACAGACACACACACACACACACACACACACACACACACACACACAAGAGCTAGTCATGTGAACAAGGGGAACAAGTAGAAATTCACTAAGCCACACATCATCCAGTTACTGAGGGAACTTTCTATGAGCTTCTTTGAAAAATACTGGGAATAACAGGTGGTAGGATAAAACACTTGCCAGCATAGAAAAATAGAAAAAACATGAACAGTTCTGCAGCCTGGTACAGCAGTCTGAAACTCACAAACATCACCAGGCTGATGACATTTTTTGGGGGAGATTTTCTTTTTGAACTCATTTTATTTTTTTGATACTTTGAGTATTGAGCTGTGATACGTTTGGTTTCAAATGACTGAAAGGGCTAAATGAGGAGAAGTAAACACTGCTAGCCTGAACCATCACGCTCCTGCTGCAAAGCCTCAACGTAGAGATTAACAACTTTAATGGCTGTTTCCAAATTCTCATGCAGGTCACTGAGGCTTTATTTATCTGTTTCTTTATAGCATGTCGGCGGTAAAAACCTGATAGATTCATAACGGCTGTTCAGTATTGTAAGTGCAAAGTGAAGCTTCCCAGAAATACTTAATCTTTTAGGCCTAACCTGTTTCTTTAAATGTGTCAGCTATTGTATGTACTTTCAGAGCCCTTTTGAATGAAGCAGTAACAAGAAAAAAACAAAAGCAAAACAATTCTCAACTGCATTTAGTGGCTAACAGAGAGCAGATGTATCCAGAGCTGGAGACTTTGAGCTAGTAGGCTACCGCCATTTTGTAATGATCCCAACCCACATAGAAATGGGGTTACGCTGGCCTAGCTTTAAACTAACAGGACCCCATGAGTCTGAGGAATAAAATACTGGAACTTTGGGAGGGTGAGATAAATAAATAAATGAACGAGGAATGCAAAAGTAATCTCGTAGGCTAACATTGTCTGGCCTGGCTGACCCAGGAGTTGTTGTTTTTTTAGTTCTTTACAACTATCAAACAAAAGCTGCCCCTGTCTTTTACGACAGCAAACAGGTTGTCATTCACACTCGCCAGACAATATGTTACCGTCTTTCCCAGGCTGACCAATCCCCCCTTTCTCATGGCGGCAAAGAAAGAGAGACTTTTAACTGGAGGTTATGAGCAGCTTGACAATAAGTGAAGGGGAAAGAATTTATGGACCACACAAACATATAAAGCCTATTGTATGGAATGCATCTGGCACGTTAAAGACCAACTTCTCACTTTAAAGCATGCATGTTGGCTGTGTCCTTCAGGTCTGATTTAGCCTACACACTCTCTCAGGCTCTCACCTCACAAGCAGAGGTGTGAAAACAACAGCTAAGAAAACACATGCCGTGGCGATAGGAAAACAGGTCAGTGTCGCCAGGAATCACACTTCTAACCAACAACATTTGGGCTTTCCTTTCTCGAACGTTCAGACCCTGTATCATTTTGAGGTCTTTAAGTGTAGAAGTTCTACTGCTGGCTAATTCGATTTGCACATGTAAGGGTTTCCCCCCTGTTGTAACATGTTGCCTATTGGGCCCTGCCTGGGAGAGCAAGGCCATGCCAGCATTTGTGAGAGGGAATCCATAAGTGTTGTGTGCATCAGTGGCCACTGCCCACCTGCAGCAGCATTATCTGTTGCTGTGCTTCCTGCAGCTCTTGCTCGGTAGTGTTGAGAGAGCGGTCCAAACGGCCTTTCTCCGCAGAAAGCCGCATGCTGCCTTCCTCTGTCTTCAGCTTCTGACGTTCAACCTAATGGGAATTTGCCGCCATACAAACATAACCAGTACAGCATGAGGACAACTGACAGTGTTGAGATGAAGCCACAGATGAGAAACAAATCTATATCTATATAACGTAAAACTTCCATTAATTTATTTACCTCAACAAGAGAGCACCAGGCCTTTATTAGAGATCGCTATTATTTCTTTTATCAGGTAATCTACCAGTACAGTATACTTGATGAGCGCGTACGATGCAAGTGCACGATCGTATACGGCGCTGACCTTATCCAGTGTATTCCTCAGTGCATTTTTGTCTTTCTCCAGCCGGACAGCCTGTCTCTCGGCGTCTTTCTTCTCGGTCTCGAGCATGGCGACTGCTCTCTGCAGCCCACGCAGTCGCTCCTCTGCAGAAGCCCGCTCTGTCTGAATGGACTGGGCGCTGCGCTGGGCCTCCAGAAGACTGGCCGAGCGCTGGCGCAGGGCCTGCAGGAGGGGGAAAATGTGCAACGATATGATTGTGACGGGGTCTTAAAGGGGCACACCTATGAAAACCGGCTGGAGAATAGTTAAACTGCGTGTGTAATGTAATGTGATACTTTATTGATTTCATCTCTTTGCTTTGCCACCTCGAGTGAGATGGTAGAGATGGTAGAAATTCAGTAGGGCAGATGCTCGCCGACACAGGGGCCTGAGCCAGGGTCCCGGTCTCCCTTCCTCGCCACACCACCCTGCTTCCCAAGTGTTGATGATAATGGTGCGCGCCCTCCAGCTTCCTCACCTCTTGGGCGTTGGCGAGCTCAGCCTCCAGTTCCTCTCGTCTCAGCTCACTCTGATCCAGCTCACTCTGCAGGCTCTGCACGCGCTCAGCGAGGACGGCCATGTTTCTCTTCCCCTCGGCCAGGGACACCCGGGCTTCATCCATTCGTTCCTGAACGGCGCAGGAGAATAATCACTGCTCGGCTGTTTTTCCACGTCAAGCCAAGACTTCTTTTCCCCCCCTTCTTGTTCACTCACCTGTAGATGCCTTTTGTCCTGTTCTGCCACACTCAGAGTCCTCTGTAGGGCGGCCAGGCGACCCTGCGTGGTGCTCTGAGTGGCGGTGGCCTCCTGGAGGCTCTGGCTGAGGCACTGGGTCCTATCTTTGAGCAAAGATTCACCTTCCTGTGCTTTGAGCAGAGCCTGGTTCAACTTCTCTACCTCTCTCTGAAGCGACGCCACACGGATGTCTCCTTCTGCAACCTGAGACATGTAGAAGCCCTTTCATTTCTTGGATCGCTTTATGATTCAATGAGCAAACGGACATCCAAATCCCTCAGGGTGTGTCTAGTGAGGGATTTTGGAGCTGCTTCCATCCTGCAGGTTTTTTTTAATGCAGCAACTGTGGGATGCTCACACAGAGGGACGTGTCTATACCACATCTGTCAAACCATATATCATTTCATAAGATTTAAAACCAATGAATATATGCATTTAAAGTCAAAGCAATCAGATTTCAAGGACGCGTGTCTGGCTGTGCATTTCTGACCACTGACCAGTTCTCTTCTCAATCTGGCGTCATGGCCGCCGTACCTGTTTGAGCAGAGAGTCGTGGCGCTCCTGTGAGGCCTGGCTCTCAGCCTCCCTGTCTCCCAGGCTCAGTTTGAGTCTCTGCAACTCCCCTTCCAGACTGCGCCTCCCCAACTCCACCCTGGTGGCCCGGGCCTCAGCGGCCTCCAGGGCCTCCCTCAGACGCCTCCTCTCTGCCTCCAGGCGCATTTCGGCGGCACGCTGCTTATTCAACTGATCCTGCAGAGACAAGAGAGAGTAGAGGCATATTTGAATCGATGTCACTTTAATTTTCATGGGTAGTTGTTGTACAGTTAGGCAGCAGATACTCTTGTACAGTTAGGCAGCAGATACTGAGTTTTAGGACCAGACTCCAGAGGCATGAACAGACACGACACAAACACTAAGAAGCCTGACAGGAATAAAGCACCCATACAGATTCTTCCTTCTCTGCATTTTCCTTTAAGCTCCAGGTTTTACTTTTTGTCTCTTAATAATAATCTTCCTGAGTCTTTTCCAAGAGTACTTTTTTGTTCTCAAAGCGCTCAAATCCCCCCCCACCCCTTTCCCACAGCATTGCCTATCCCTACTCTCTTTATCCCACTGCCTCCTACACTCTCACCTACGTTTCTCTTTATGTCCATGCTCCTCCTGTTGTTCAAAATGTGAATTGTTTTGCATAGCGTGTGAGGGTTGGCATCAGGAAAATGGACATATGGAGAGTTCACTCGGGACATCACGAGGGGCGTCCCATTCTCGCGCGTGACATCTGTTGTTATTGCGTTCCCCTGCCGGTTTTTCCTCCTAAATCTCGCGCTGCCCTCCAGTGCTGCCATCTGGTGATCCTGGCAGATCGGTGGTCACTACTGTGCATATCGCAGCACGGTTGCACAGCGTCTATGTACGTGCACACAAGCGCATACGTGTGTGTGTGTGTGTACCTGCGTATGTTTCCTATCCGTCTCGGAGGCCTGCAGGGCTCTCTCTAAATCCTTCGCTCTGTCGGTAAGAGCTCTCCTCTCCCTCTCTCCTCTCCTCACCACCTCCTCCTGCTGCTGCAGCAGCGTCTGGGTGGCGGCCAGACGTCCGTCCGCACCCCGCTTCCCTACAAAAACAAGCACAGCAGCATGCATTAAAGACCAATTATATATGATGTAAAAACACAGTATATTTGTGTCTTTTGGTTAAGGGACCACTTTCAAAGTGTGCATGGAGGACTTCGACTGTGTTCTACCTTCTTGGCATTCCTGCAAGGTGTTCTGCAGCTGAGCGAGACGGTTCTGAGCAGAGTTCCGTTCCCCGGTCATCTCCTCTAGCTCTCGTTGCAGGGCCCCCAACTGGCATCGGGCGTCATCCTTTGAAATCGACATGAACCAACATTCAAACACAAAAATAGCTCTGCCTTATGATGAACCTTCACCGTGTAGCTTGTCACGCTGCGCTGCTTTACCCGGTCTCTCTGGGCTTCCCGGAGCTCCTGGAGGAAGTCTCTGAGACCACTTCGTAGCGTCTCGGGGTCCAGCTCTGGCAGAGGGAGAGGAAGGGGCGTGTCCCCTCTTTCAGGAGAGATGGCCCCTGAGCCCAAAGTATTATCAGGGGTATTTAACCCAATCTCTGTAAGAATTAAATGAGTTACAAATATAGCGAAGAGATGTCTAAATTGAAAGTTATCTTTATTAAGACACACGTGGGCTATATGTAACACCGCTTCTTACCTTTAGGAGGTGATAGCGAGGACGGCAGCGGCGACATACTGCGGTGGCGTGAGATGCTGCTGTGCACCGGGGAGCCCCCCCCCGGGCTCCTGCCCCTGCCCCCG
>CABFOP010082061.1:4775-16180 GCA_900683385.1 Anoplogaster cornuta
AGGAAGTACTGCACTAACCACAATCCTAGCTCGAGTTCCACCAATCAGAGGCATTGCTGTCTGTTGGAGATGTTACATGCCAAAGTTTTGCGGTTGGCAGTCGGGCCTGACTAAGCAAATGTAGTCGCCGTCTGCTAGCTAGCAACATCCTCCACCCTGGTTTCTCTGTCAGACATGATGACATGAGTTCATTCCCCCTTAAAAGACATTAAGTACAGTCTTGCACCTTCACCTTTTTTATGTTTAAAAAAATTAATGGGAAATTTACTTACAGAACAAGGGAGAAAAAAGTGAGGGGTTACGTTTAAGCTCTATTAACCAGGTCAAATTCCTTTTACATTTCTACCTGGTGATTTAAATTGATTCTGATTTTAATACTATACTGTAATACTATAGGAGTTCTTGTTACAGATGTTGTGGAATGCATTAGTAGGTAATAGTGAGTTTACACTGAACAGCCTTTTACACAAAAGTCAGAGCTAATATCAGTGACGTGATGTGGCAGGTTTTAAAGTGAAACATCCCGTGTGCAAACTGAACTTCTCTTACTATTTATTTATCTCTTTCTCAGAATGACAGCAGCTTCTCAGATGAGAGTGACTCAGACTCTGCAGTCAGCCCTCTTCGTCCTGTCCGCCCAAGACACAGTTTCCCAGCAGCTCCAAGTCAAAAGGAAGTACCCCCAAACCAGGAAGCCAGCTCAATCCCCGACTCTGCTAGAGAAAGTAGCAGGGAGTCTGCTGTGCCCTTAGTCTTCGCTAGAGAGGAGTACCACAGTGCCATCCGAGGCCTAGGCAGCGCCAAAACCCGCCTCCAGGGTCTATCACAGCCCCAGTTCACCAGCACACCTGCAGTTTCATGCAGTAGCAGATCTGCACTGGTCCCTGAGGAGGAGTATCTAGCAGATGATTGGTTGGAGGATGACGTGGGGGAAGTCCAGCCGAAGAAAAAGAGGAGGGTTGGGGTGGAACAGAATGGGATGAGAGCGGAGGGCGGTGCCTTGTCTTCATCAGCCAGAGGTCAAAACAGACACTTAACAAACTCGGCTAGCAGAGGTGAGTGTTCAGAATGGCCAAAACATTGTCACAAACACCCATGCGCACCAGTGGAGGCATGTATGTAAACTCATAATCTCATAATCTCTCATAAACGTTTGATTTATCTTCCTCGAATGACTTCAGTTCGCTTTCATGTTTTTTTCTTACTTTGCCACCGTTCCGCTGTCAGGTTCTGCAGTCCCGTCCTCTTCCAGCAGGGGTCTCTCTCTGAGAAAGAACAGCTCCTCGAAGCCTCGCCAGGTCAAGATGACTCATATGTCTGGAATGGTCAGGTTGGGCAGACGAGAGGTCAGCAGGTCACATAGCCCCACCTTTACCGATGATGACGACTTCGGACCTCATACGCCTCCCCCACCCCCACAGATACACGTTACGCAGGTGAGCGGGAGAGTCTAGTTGCTAGGGAGCCTCCCATATTAAAATGCACTCCGGGTACCGTTTTGTCCCTTGGATAAAAAAAGAAAGTGCCTATAAAATGACTTGATGTTGACTGATGAATGTTGTTGTGTTGTGTCTTGTTATCTCATATCATGTTATAATTTGAACGAGTGAGAGTGGATGTGTCAAAGTCAAAATTCAGAAAGAGAATTGTGAACTTGCTTCTTCAACACAGGGCTGACTACGGCTAGATGATCATTAATGTTTCAGCATCACTAGGGGCTATTACTGGAATATCATTTGTCAAGAATCTGTCTTCACTCTTGATTAACTTAAGACAGTGATGAATGTGGTGGCAGATGAGAGCGAGAGAGAGAGATGTTCCAAAAAAGGAGTTCCATTCCAGATATCACTAGTGCAGGAATACCATCAGATTTCTCCAGGATCATGACTTGCATCATAACTTTACTGGGGACCTACACATTTCCATTTCAAAATGTCCAGATTATAATTTATTGACTGTATTTGATGATTTTGGTCCATAGATTATAATTTATGCTGATAGTGGTTGAAAATGACAGGATGTCTACAACTACATAAAAATGTGTAGCTGTATCTATTTTGTGACTGAGCAACAACAAAAAATATTTTCCAAACTTTAATTTTTTCTACAGTTCATAAAATTTTCAAGACCAGAAATAAAATCATTTTCCATAAATTCAAAAATTCATTTTTCATACATTTCCAGACTTTCAAGATCTGCGTATAGGCCTTTACTTTATAGACCTGCCTGAAAGAGGCCAGTTGAACAGGTTTCTTTGGAGTTGTTTTTTAATCATTTGTCTGTATTTCAGGCTACAGCTCAAACATTGGCTGCTCCCATGCCCACAGCACTGCCTCCACCAATAAGAATGAGGGTCCGAGTTCAAGAAGATGTGTTTCTCATCCCAGTTCCACAAAGGTTGGCATATTTTTTTCAGTATGAATGAATGGTATTTTTATTGAATTTCCTCACAAATACTGCTGTATCCTGATATTACTATATTTGTATAAAAATGTAGACTTTAAGTTTTTATGGACTGGTACACTAAGCGAGAGACTGGACTGGTGTAGAAGAGGCAGGAGCTATAAAGCATTGTACCTGTTTGACATCACAATTTATTTTATCCTAATATATTTACAGATATTTAGAGAGCTGTTTAGCAAATCAGAAGGGAAGACTATTTTAAGCAATAAACATATTTATATATACATTGCATAATAAAGCCTGGGTGAGTATTAACATGTATGTAACATCCCATTCCTCCATTTCCAGTGAGGCAGACTCCTGCACTGTGTCGTGGCTGTGTGATCAGGCAGCTCAGAGGTACTACCAGAAATGTGGCCTCCTGCCTCGCCTCTCCCTGCAGAAGGAAGGTGCTCTCCTCTCCCCACAGGACCTGCTGCTGGCTGTCCTGCACACCAACGAAGAGGTTAGGCTACTTTCAGGCCAGGCAATAATAAAGAACCTCCCTATACTACTACTTTATTAAATGATTATTGGTGGTGTAGAACCTTTGTGGTGTGGTTGATTGCAGGTCCTGGCTGAAGTGTGCTCCTGGGATCTCCCTCCTCTCCCTGAGCGCTACAAGAAGGCCTGTCACAGCCTGGCAGTGGGTGAGGAACATCAACAAATATACACACACACACACACACACATTTTGATAACCCCATTATGGAACGAGGTGCCTCTTTGTCTCCCTGCAGACGAGAACAGGCGAGTGTCCCGTCTGTGCGAGGTGCAGGATGGGAGTTCCTCTGTGTCGGTGTGTGGGCTCAGCTTGCCGCCCTCCTCCCTCACCCCTCTCCTGCGTGCCCTCAAACTGCAGGCCAGCCTTACCGAGCTACGTATTTCTGGCAACCGTCTCCACGACAACCTTCTCCCCGATCTGATTGCCACAGCAGTCACAATGCCTCGGCTCCGTCTGCTCGACATTTCCTCCAGTCACATTACAGGACAGGGGCTGGAGAAGGCAGCGAATGCCTTAAAAGGGCAGACCCATGCTGCATTTCCGGTAAAGGCCGTCGCTGGACAAGACCGTTTTTATTCTGCTTGCTGTCACACTTATTCATTGCCCTGCACTTTAGACACTTTAGTCACTCTCATTCCCTTTCACATTCATTCATTCATTGCCATTATTTACCTCTGTATATATATGTACCATCCATCCATTCACAAGCTGCTCTTCCCGGTCTTATTACTTGTATATGTAAACATGCCATCCATCCACTGTACATCCTGGTTCTACGTCACCTTGTACTGTAGTATTTAGTATTTAGGCCTTTGTATTTTGTTTCTTTGCCTTTGTATTTTGTACATTCTGTTTCTTGTTATACTGCTGCAACCCCAGAATGTCCCCCCGGGCATCATATAAAGTATCTATATATCTCTATCTCTCTATCGCTATCTCGCTATGGCTACGTCCACATTAAGCCAGGTAAATTTGAAAACGCATACTTATCTCTCCTTTTTGGCCCCCCGTCCACACCGGGGCGGTGTTTTTAACCCCCAAAATAGAGCTTTTCGAAAACACACCCAAGTGGATACATTTTCAAACGCCGGCCCCCCGTTGTAGTGTGGACGGCGAAGACGGAGACTTTCGAAAATGATGACATTTCACTGCTTGACTGTCACTTGATCCAGCTGTGAGCGAGCCGGCCGAGTGGTCTGCGTATACCCATGGAAGGAAGTATGCGTTTTGGTGGTCTAGTGTGGATGGCAAAACGTTTTCAAATTTAAACGGCTTAGTGTGGACGTACTCTATGAGGCCCCCTCATCGACCCTGTGGTTAGTGTGACTAACCTCTAGTGATCACACCTCCGCCTTGTGCTTTGCTGCTCCTGTGACAAACAACACTGTGGTGACAAACTATCACAGCTTCCTCACTGCATGCATGCACATTTTCTTTCATGTCTGAGAATGACTGGTCATACCGTAACTATAACAATTCGATATGAATACCATATAATAGAAAAAAAATTCACACTCACATTTTGTGTTCCTTCCCTACCATAGTGTCTGGAGGAGCTGGACCTGAGTATGAACCCACTGGGTGATAGTGTATCTGAGTCTCTCTCCTGTCTGCTGTCCTGCTGCCCCCTGCTAGCCAGGCTGTCCTTGCAGGCCTGTGGCCTCACTGCTCGTTTCCTCCAGCAGCATCGGCTGCTCCTATATAGCGCCCTCGCAGGTAATGGGTAACAAGGGGGATTGATAGAACGTGGAAGTGGATTTTCTATACTCCTAATCAAATCAAAACAAATCACATTTATTTGTATAGCCCTAAATCACTTAGTCTCAAAGGGCTTCACAGTGCCTGTTTTAGTTGTGCTTAATTTTTCTTTTCAAGTGAGCTGATGTTTTATCTGTAAATCTATTGAGTTAACGAAAACACTACTGGGGTATGATTGAGAAGTGAAAATAGGATGTTGGTGTTAGAAGAACTATTTGGCTATGATGGATGCAGTTTACTCAACTTAAATGGATTCAAATGTTATTGTATTGATTGTGCAATAAGCATTGTTGTAATTTGTGTTCATCAACATGTTAGCGGTTGTGTGAGCTCCTAACGCAGTGCCTTGCTATTCTCATCCTTGTTTTATTGGTAATGCCTCTGTTTTTTAAAATAATTGACATGAAATAATGTGCAGTCGTACTTGCTAGAGATTGAGCATAAATAGTGATTCTCTTAAGACTAATATTTTCATCAGGATTGATTTACCATTTGTTTTTGATGGTAGTTTATGTTGTGGGTAAAACTATCAGTCTTACATCCTGCAGGCACAGGCCACCTGAAATCGGTGTGTCTATCCCACAATGCACTGGGCTCCACAGGCTTTGAGCTGGTGCTGAAGACTCTTCCTCTCCATTGTCTCACACACCTTGACCTGTCTGCTGTCCGCAGTGGACCTGCTGATCACCCTGCACTTGAACACCTCACCAAAGTCCTCTCGCAGGTACACACACACAAATATATATATATATTGTTTTGTTCCCTATACACTAACACTGTAATACAAAGATAATTTGAACCTATAATGTATTGTGCATATTGATTGGTTGAATTTATTTAAGTTTTATGTACAGCACCTTTGTTTGTTAGTCTCTATAAACTCTAGAGACTGTAGTGCGTGAGGGCAGCTGTTTCTAAGATGCTGGAAGCTTTATATATTGAGTTGCAGCCACATGAGGAGCAGGCTATTTGCGTTAACAAGTAGGAGTACCTAGGAAAGTGGCCGGTGAGTGTATGTGTGTACACATACTGTGTCTACCCACACCAAGACCTGCAGATGCTCACTTTGAAATTAGTAAAATTTTGTTTCCCTTACAGGATGAGTGCCCACTCACCCACTTGAGCCTGGCAGGAAACGGGCTGACAGACAGCAGTATAGCCGCCTTGGCCAGGTATGTGTCTGCCTGCTGAGGTGTTCTTCTATGTGAGAATATGAATGGTCCAACAACCTTTCACTGTGGAAGGTCTTTATTTTGGTGTTTCCTTGTTTCTGACCATAATCCGTTTGTGTCTAATCAGACCTGCATACTCGTCCCCTTTGGCGAAATTTGCCGTTTTATGGTGGCCTTTTTGAATATTTTGATGATGAATGTCGCCAAAAGGCAGCGAGTTTGCAGGTCTGGTCTATGCAGAGATTTATATTTGTAACTTCTTTACTATCCTCCCAGGTGTCTGCCTTCATGTCCGACTCTGGTGTCTCTGGACCTATCAGGAAACCCGTCTGTTACCTCAGCAGGACTGTACAGCATCCTGGTTTCTCTCGGAGAGGCATGTCGACCTTTGACCCTTCTGAACCTTCAAGGTACGGTTTGCTTTTGCAACAGGGCCAAAAATGAACGTGGGCAAAAGAAAATAAGAAGGAGAAAATGTTGGGACCATGCAGCCAGCAGTAGAAGAAAATACCAAAACCCACACAAATTTAAGAAAAAACAAAACCAATATCATTAAAACATCTTACTGGTACAAATTGAGTGTTTATTTGCTAATATGTAATGCAAGTGTATTATTATTATTATTGTATTATTTCATAGACTCCAAGGACTAAAATACCCTTTCAAATCTCTGAAAAACACGTTAATTCTTACCGTGCTTATTGTTTCTTGCTCACCCTGTGCTACTTCACCTCCAGGTTGTCAGGTGTCCGGTCCCTGGGACAGTGCAAGTCTGGCGGGTTTGTCAGAGCGGGTCAGGGACCTCCGTCTCTGCTCCCAGGGACTCAACAAGCTGGACCGCCAGGCCTTAAAGCAGAGCTGGGAACACGGTCAGGCACACGGACACTTCCTTGACCGCCACGCCAAATGCCTGCTCTCTGCTGCCTCCACTTGATCAAGACGACTCTTCAAACCTCCAGCATCTACATGTAACACTTCTTGAACTTGATCACTGAGACTGAATCCCGGCTCTGTTGAACTGGGAGAATCAAATATGTGTACACATGATTTGTTGCTGTTTGAACAGCTCATATGATATCATAAATACAGAACATGCATTATAAAGGTGCTTTTCTTTCGTTGTGTTTAATTAACAGTGACCACTTGAGGCTGCACCCTTCAAATGGGCCACTGAAAATAGTCATTCTGTAGATACAGCTTATATGTTATGTATGTTGTATGCATTATTTATGTTTACATGTGAAAGTCTGGTATGTGGTAGAGTATGTTTGTGTTTGTATGTATGTATCTTTGTCCTAGTGAATCTTTGTATGGATTTTGATGAAGAAAATGATTAAAGTGATGCACCCACACACATGCTATGTTTCACAGTTGATGCTGAACATCACACTACATGTGTAACACTTTGGCGCAGTCTGTTAGGCAGGCTTGATTCTCACCAGGGTTGCATGCAATAACTTGTCTTTGCCTCGGTTTTAAACCGCAACCTTGATTATCTTTGGTCTGTTCATTAAGACAATTGTCCTGTTGAGCATTTTTTAGCCGTCGATGCCTTAAAAGTTGGACATGCGCAAATTTGATGGATCACAACAAAGATGTGATTTGAAGAAATTAAAGTTGATGCCACAATGAGCAGTTTTCATTTAACCATGGTTCATTTTCTGTGATCTTTTCTGTTAAATTTTGTAGTTGCAAATGTCTGAGAAGATTGGTATCAAATGAGGAAATGACGGGTTTCTGCTGCATCTTGGCATGTGTTAAAATGCTACTTGTTTTGACAACAAAAAACATTATTTCAGATGTATGAGGTGAAGTGTTGCTTAGCTCAGCCATAGATTGTGACTAGCTTTTGAGCCTATTTAACTGCTGCATGCATTGTTCAGCTATCCTCATTCTTCAACGTAGCCTATGTTCTATCAGCCATTGGCAATGCTCATAGAAACAGTTTTGCCACCTCTGTTTCGGTGATCATCACCAGATTTTCCAATCAGTGCAACTCAAAAGTCTTACACTTACACATTATATGCAGAGGTGTCATTTCTGGGGATAGTTTGGAACTGCTTCAGTTGATTCATCTAAATATGAAGAAGACAAGAATGAACCCTTAAATGTATCATAATGATAGTGTCTTATTAAAGCACTTATCAAGTCTATTCACTTTGTTGAAAGACTGTTTATCATCTGGTTACCACATGTTTGCATAGGACTGCTGCTAGCAGTGGATGTGGTATAGAGGCTGCAAGAACTACACCTAGTTGTGTTTCAGTTGTGGTTGAATCCGAGAAACCATAACATCATTTAGAGTAAAAAAAAAAGTGGGTAATGATCTTACTGGACCTCCCTGGTGGAATACAGGAATAAAGGAAACATTGGTGCTACTTAGTTTTTTCTTCATTAATCTCTAATGGTGCAAATTGTCCAAATATCAATATCCTCTTTCCAGCACAGACAGAAAGGAAGAGGTAGGCCTAAAGCAGCTCCTGGATGAGCATTGCATTTTGAGATGGTCCAGGAGATTATAGCACATCTATGTGCTATAATATCGTGGTATAAAAATGTGTACTGGTGCGCCAGTTTCTATCTGTCTGGGTTGCTGGTTAGGTCTCACTACCTGTATTGCTGCCATGCTTGTACTGCTGTATAGTTACCTCCACCCAAGGAGGTTATGTTTTCGCCCCTGTGTGTTTGGAAAAAAAGTGAGGTTGGAAGCTATACTGACAAAAACTTCAATCATTCCAAGTAAACAACAGCCACTTTCAGGTGGCTATATACTGAACATTTAACATGTCCTTGGAGTAGCCTACTAAGGGCTGTATAACTCCCAGACTATGAACCAGCCCATCCCTCTACTACTGCTGTGATTGGCTGTTAATGAATGTGAATGGGACGTCTTCACAAAACAAGCAACGATTTGCCGATAGGACAGGACAGGCGTAAGGGGGGAAGAGCAGACTACAGGTGGCGCTACAGTAACCAATTCAAAAAAGCAAATGCAGGATTGCACAAAAACTACCAGACCGATTTCCATGAAACTCACTGGAGAGGTGTTGCATGGGCCAACTTAGACGCCATAACATTTTACCTACGGGGTGGAGGTCTGTACTCTCTGAGTGCCGCTCTAGTTGTATGTTTTTTTGTTTTGGTGAATAAACATGGTTTTGTACACCTTGCCTTGGCATCTTTTTCCATTGCATCATCCAGCCACTAAAATGGTCATTCTAACATACTATATGGATAGATATGGAAACAACATCAAATCCAATTAAATGCAAATTAAGTCATTTTATTTATGTTGGATGCATGATACAGAAAGCATTCAAAGCATTTAAAAGCAATTGCAGTTTAATAATTGTCCATGTATAGGAAGTCAGGGGTTTCCATTGCTTTCACTGGTAGCTTCATCAGTAAGACAGGTCCAAAAACTCCTTTGGCCTAAAAGGTGCAACCAGAAACAAAGAGAATTAGGGACATTTTACTATTAAGGTTTTTGTTCAGTTCAGTTCAAGAAATTGTAATTATGCTTGTTACATCAGGAGGAGGGAAATGAATATTGTAAAATGTGTGCAGGAGTTATTCTTTGGAAGATATTCCTCATGTTTACAAACTGAAAAATACACCAATAATAAAATGATCAATATTAGTCAAAACTGTTGAGCTTTCAGATCCATTGAAGAAGTGACCAGTGACTCACTTGCAGGCCCGGACGTTGACACAGATGGTCCTCACATCATCAGTGGTAGAAAGTTCCTCAATCAATTGTCCAAGGTGTTTTCTCACAAAACTGCGGCATGGAGATTTTAAGAAGCCAATTTGGTTGCAGACGCTTGTTAACCTTGTTTTCAGTTCCTGTAATAGAAATGTTATAGAAGTGCTCATTTGTAATCAACCATAGCAACCATAGTGGTGCCTGACCAGTGGATACCTAAACCTAATAAGCACTGAGCAGTGCAACAAACAGATTTCTGAAGTTGTGCTCCTTCCTGTTTAAAATACCACAATCAACAGAAGGCACTCTTGAGATTGCAGTTTCAAGATATTTACCTCAGCAGTGGCATTGGTGGAGGAGGCTTTCTTCACCTTGTTCAGAGCCCACTTGCATGCCCAGCATATACCTGGAAGCCGCACATACAACTGAAAGTGACACATTATTGTTGAGTTCGTTGGTGGTAGCAGGTGGTAGTTTTCATTCGGATACTACAGTACAATTAAGATTACAAAAATAATAATAAAAAATGATATATGATGGTGTTTAAGTTATACCCAGGCAAAGAGAGCTTCTAAAAACATTGGTTTAATTTTCATAAATGAATTTCTTTCTGCACAGGAGCTGCACTTTTCCTTTTTGTTGCTTTCCTTCTAGCATTTTGGTAAGATTTTACCTTGCCTTCACCCGCTGTGGTTTCCTCTTCCACCTGGTCATTATAATCAAGGTCCATCTCAAGGCATTTCCCATAGACTGTCCAGACTGTGAATGAAAAAGCGGAGCACCTTACAATAGGCAGAAGTCTGTTAAAAGTCCTAATCTAACATTTATAATTTAGCAAAAGAATAGAAGTCTGTCTGAACCAGTTTCTACCTAACTTATCTCAACAGACCAAGCTAATGTGTGTGACACACACTGCACTTTAACTTAATTCAATGAATTCATGAAATTGATTTTACAATCGAAAATCAAAAAGACATTCAAAAGTTTCAAACAGTACAACACAATAACTCACCTGAACATATCGCCAGGGTGCAGGCAAGGAGGACTAAAGACGTTTTCATAGCGCACAGTCAGCTGTCACCTGAGAGCATCTGAGTGTCTCTGGGGTCAATTCACCTTTAATAAGCAGCAGAGGTGAGGGGCTGTGCGTCACGGCTTGTTCTGCAGAGCCCACCTTTGCAGGAAATGTCTTATCACACTGCCCACTCTACTACATGTTCATGTCATCTTGTCTATTTAAAGGATATGCATATAGCACATATATGCTAATAAGTAAGTAAGAAGTACTTGGTAAAACATATTTGTGGGAGACTGGAAGAAGGGTGTGGGTGAGGTGTAGGCTGGATACAAACCAGACTAGGTCCCCTAGTATAGGGCTTGGCCTCAGCATACATGTCAGAATTTATGCGATGTCCAAAGATCGCGGATCCGCGACTGTAGATCCGCGACCAGGAAGCGCTGACAACGTAAATGTAGATTCCCAAACAGGCATTATTTTCGCGACTGTAGATCCGCGACCAGGAAGCGCTGACAACGTAAATGTAGATTCACAAACAGGCATTATTTTGTTTGACCGACTAATTACGTTGTCACCATCAAATCGGTTGTGACCAATTTAACTCTCCGTGTTGTGTTGAACGGAGAGCGGCTCTCTGCTCCTGCAGCCGCATCAGCAGCTGCTGACTGACTGAGCTCACGGAGGTCTGTGGGTCCGATACTATTAAATTCCAGATTTCCAAACAGGCGTTATTTTGATAAACTGACCACATATTCAGAATCTATATAGTAACATTCTCGCCTGAAAAAATATTCAAACTTAATA
>CABFOP010082077.1:0-13137 GCA_900683385.1 Anoplogaster cornuta
ATAATGGATACATCCATTGAGTAATATGGATTGTGACGAGGCAGGATGGCTTTTTAATTGCTCATTTAGATTATGATGTGAAGTGTGAGGCAACTACAGTAAGATATGTTTTTCTTTTCCATGTATTGCAAAGCTTCCCCTGACTTTCCATTTTGAATGGCTGTAAACAGTGAGTGACTTATGAGCATGCAACTGCGATCAGGCCTATCAGCTGCAGTTATTGTTCTCAGAGGCCTCTCTGAATAATGGCCCTCGCAGTGGTTCTGCTGTGCTCGTCTGAAAGGAAGATATTGACCAGTATGGATCAGTCTGTGTGGCCCATTGACAGCAGCAGCAGTTGAGACTGGAGGAGCGGGTTTGTTGTTGCGTTCATTTGAAGCAGCTGGAGCGTCCCCATGGGTGTCGTTGCTGCTACTGTACGTTTCTGAACCCACTCTCAGAATGCCTCCACTTGTTGTCCATCTTACTTTGGAATGGATCAATTTTTGCTCTCTATTTTTGTTCTTGTAAATCCTCTGGAGATTGGTTTGATGTTAGACGTCGGTTCGACTGCAGTAGATGTGATCAGAAATATATTCGGCAAACTGTTCAAACTGCACCGGGCAATTTGCACATGGCAGCAAGAAGGAATTGCTTGAAAAATTTGATTCAAAACTTCAATTCATTCATCAATCATGTAACATGACACCTGTAAACTACACAAAAAAAATCTCATGTTGGTGAGTCCAGCTTTCTCCAGATTTCTGTTTAGGAGACAGTTTGTATTTCACTCTTAAGTTTTGATTTGTTACTTCCTGTGGATGGAAAAGATGTCCTGCCAGTGTACATACCTAATACAAGAAGTTCATTTGTGCAAATAGGGTGAATCTACTCCTAATCTTAATTAGGAGTGATGGGATGCATGCTGATAAGATGGGTGTATTTATTATATGTATTACCTAATGCAGCTTTAAATAAACAATAAACGGCGTCAGCGATGTTTTGACGCCATAGTGCCATTGTCCACATCTATTACTATCTGTGCATAAGTGCCATCACTGAAGCAAGTGGCCCCTGACATGAGAGCTCTCGCGGGATTATGGCTTCTTGGGAGGGAATTAGATTGGATCTGGGGCCGAGACGTGGCGCGTAGGTCGGATATCTTCCCCACTTGTCGCAATTTGATGTCCCACATTTGACAGCAGAGTCTCCCCGAAGCAGATGATGTCGACGTGAGAACACCCCCCCCTCCCCAGTCCAACTCCACCCTGGGGTCTCTTATGTCTTGCATGCTGTAGAGCCACCGACTATGATGAATTGAATTTGTATCCGCTTTCCAGCAGGCTCTGCCAAAGATGTTTAAAGAATGTATTAATGATGATGGGGACAGAATGACACGTGGCAAATTCAAGCATCTGCCATACGCAAGATGAGCCAGTGAGTCTGTCATGGATGATATGTAGCATCTGATAGGGAGTATGATAGCGGGTTGCGATCAGACACACACACACACACACACACGCATACACACCAGCGACCACAACTAACATCCATCTCCGGCAACCTAAGTTCTCTTTTAATGACTGTGATGTCTCATTAGGGCCCAGAGTCTAACCGCCACAAGCCAATCAATCCCAGCTATTTTGGGCACTTTCTAAAATAACTCACATTTATTTGCCCCCCATCCATGATTAGCCTCTTGAGTAGCTGTAATTAATCAACGTTAACACTGGCAAAGCAGTCGATAATTCCTGATTTGACACAAAGAAATTACTCATTCAGATCGCACTGCGTGTGAGGCACTTCCCCCTCAGATCTCAAGGTTAAAGCCGAATTTCGATCCATTGATTTTTGACTGCTCAGACGTGTGATGCATAGAGTCGCCTACTTTCTCCTTTTACCCAAAACACTTTCTCCCATTGTGGATAGAAAGCCATTGTATCGGGCCCATGATCTTCTTGTCAGGTAGCTTGAACAGAGAATAATTGGTGTTTTTTGTGTGTGTGTACCCGAGAGTGTGTGACCACAGTAGATACGGTGATTGTCAAGTTTATTAAACGCATCTACCTTTCATACATCCAGCTCTCCACGGTTCCCTGGCCCTTATCAAGCTGAGATTCGCCTCTCGTTATCCTCCACTGAGAGGATGTAATTGTTCTTCATAGGGCTTTGTTGTCTGTTCTGTGTGTCAGGAAGGTAACATATCCATTACTGGCAGACAGATTTCCCTTGTGTCCTCATCCCCTGATCCTCGAGTTAATATGTTCATTAGTATGTATGTTACCTCTTTTGCTAAATCATTCTACTCCCCTGCAATGTTCTCCTCTTGCTTCAGAATAGCCCTTCCCCTATACGCCTATATGTACCATGCAATCCACCTCACTCTCTGCAGGACGCACACCAGCTATTGTCGAGGCAAGACTTTTTATACTTAACCACTGAATGAATGCATTCACTGGCTACAGGCAGAGTGAGGTAGTGTGAGATTCCCATCATCTGGTCGCACACTATTGGCCACCAATGGAAGTGCATTAGCAACAGTCAGAGACATTAGAGGCAAGTGTGCTCTGGCAGATTTGATAAAGGGCCAACCCTTTCTCAAAAAAGCCTCCCCTCGCTCAACTGGCAATAATAGACATCTCTACACAGCAGAGATGGGTAAAGTAATGCATATTTCATGCTTCAGTCGGTGCACTTTTATCTGATGTTGTCAGCTAAAAGCTCGACTAAGTTTCATGAACTACGTTAGGGATTTTTTTGCATTCTCCGTTTGTTCAATTAACCACATCTTATTAGCCATTGGGAAAGGACTAGTGGGTTATTATGTAGTGTAAATGTTCTTTTGAAGGGTTTTCTACAGTGTTTCATCATGTCGTGCTCTATTATCATTTTGACAACATGTTCCCACTTTATTCTTCAAATTGGTGCTGGTGCACAATGTGAGTACCTATTATCACAACCCATAATGCACCTGTCATTATGTTCCTTGCATGTCTGTATATGTTTCATTCATAAGACATTGCCATGACCAGGCAACTCTGCCTGCCAGTTCAATGGAACTGTAACATTTTATCACGTATGTCATTATAACAGAGCCATGTTGGTCATGTTGTATCACCCTAATGTTTGCAGCACTTTGGTGAAAAACCCCAAGCAAACATTAATTGCGCCCCAAATGCCATACACTGCCAGTGCCAGTGGACTTGTGTCTGTGACATCCGATGCCCTCCACATATCCATCCAACTCCCACTTGTGGGTCCCAGTAACTCTCTTTTCTTCTCTACCCACAGCTCTTACCGCGTGGATAGAATCAACAGTGACATGCGTAACTACATCACCAATTTTGCTGCAGACTTAAGGTGAATACAGGCAGAGTGCCTCCCCTCCTCTTCCCTCTCCGTTGCTGCCATGTTGCAGTGGTCAGACGTCTGCGCCAGCTGGCGTGCTGCCCTGCTGACATACTCAATATGGATGCCTCACAGAGCAAACACTGTGAGAGGTCACCTGGGGCAATCTCACACTGCCAAAGCTTAAAGCACAATTAAACACAGTATATATGATCTGGTTCACTGCTATACATTATAGCAGCACAGAATCAAATGGTTTTCTTATATTAAAGCTGAAGGCAGAATAGAGATATTGACCAGTTTATTCTAGAGATTAGACTTATTCCCATTTATTCCTCTCTCATGTTTGTAATATCTGGATATTTGTGCCCTTGGATGTCTTTGGCTGTTTAGATGATTGATATTTCTTGATATACACAAGGCTGTGCTATGACACAGTAAAATGTATTGGAGGGCTTTTAATCACACTTTCCATGTTGCCAAACACTAGCGTTTATTTAAAAAAAAAACAGAAATCCCTTACTCATCCTTCTCTGACATTATTAATAGATCTGGCAGAAGGGATCTCACTTTGGTATTATTAATGTGCTCCACCCAATATAATTTACTTTACTTATAGCGTCTCTCTTCTTCACCCTTTCCATTTCTATTCTTTCTAACAGATTTCTAACCAGGCATGGTTTTCTGAGCAGCATATTTCTTGCCCTTCTGGTGAGGCACATTTAATTGACCTGGCTGACACCGGGGTGTTCACTCTGAAGTGCTTGCTCACTAACTAGCTCCTGATTTGCATTTCCCTCATTTCCAAGCATTGATTGGATGTTTCAGCACAATAGCAAATCGAATGCCATTTTGAGGACACCGTTGAACACAGCAGTGATTTAGCGGAGAGAGTGCTCCTCCTCTTGTGAGAACCACTGTCATAATCAATTTCTCTCTGAAGTTCAGGTTGCCCAGATGAAGTCCACTGCAATAGCATGAATAGCATACTGTACTTGTGTTGTCATGCTACACCTGTAGCCACTAGTCAAATTGTTTGTTTATTAGGTCAGTTAGATCTAATTGACTCTGTGAAGCCATCAACACCATGGCTGTAGTCTCACTCCCTGCCCCTTTCTCTTTCTCTCTTTCTGTTTAGTCAGAGCTACCACTTGCAGGCCACCAGGGACATGCACCCTAGCATCGCCCTGGATCCCTCTGCCAACTACAACTCTCCCAAGTTTCGCTCCAGGAACCAGAGCTATATGCGGGCCGTCAGCACCCTCAGCCAGGCTAGCTGTGTTAGCCAAGTGAGCCAGGTGAGTCTGCAGCTTTCTAATTAGGAACTATTTTTGGATGTTAGCTTGTACTGTAGAGTAGTGGTGCTCAAAGTGGGGTCCAGGGAACCCCCAGGGGTCCTTGAGGGGATTCCAGGGGTCCCCTGCAAAATGACTAATAGTTTAGTTTTACCATAATTTAACTCACTAGAAATGATCCCAAATACAAAATGAATGAATAATTCCCCAGGCCATCAGGACTGTCATTTTTTTCAGATCCCCTATTTTATATTCTTAAACTATTGTAAATAGTGTTACTTCTTTTTATTGTAAATATTGTTTTGTAAAGTAAATATAAATATTTTATTGTAAAGTCTGTTACTGCTGTTTTTGCACAATCCTGCAAGCATTCCCGCTTTCATTTCACTATACATCCAGTATGTGTATGTGATGGATAAAGTTCTTGAATCTTGAATCTTGACTAAACCTAATTATATATATTTCACTTTTGTAGAACATTGCTTCTTATATGGGTACTGATGGCTCCAAATGAGATATCAATAGTCAATCACACAAATATTGTCTTCACAGGTGCATGTAATCACTTGAAAACCTAAAATGTTATACTTCTATGTCTTAAATGTATAACATGTATACTACAAATGACAAATGAGTCAATGGTCACAATTTTCAAAAGGTTTATTTACCTGTTTGCAATTATAAATAAGGAAGTGGCAAAGGAGAAGAAGAGGAGGGCAGGAGAAAAGCCGAGGACAGCTAGGCCTAATGTTGGGGTGTTGACTGATTGTGAAGTGATGTATAGGTGTGCATGCTAAAAATAAAATTAAAAATAAATCCTACTGTTGTACTTCATTTATAATTCTGTTATATATGAAAGCTCATCGCAGATGCTAATGTAAATAAACTAAAACACCTCAGCAGGGGTTGTTTGAGATTTTAATCTCCCTAATAAAAAAGAGGTGTATTGATTTGTCCAGAGTCTTAAAAGCTCAACCAAACTCCTACTAATTCCCACTCTTTATCTCTGCCTTAACAGCCCCTTTCTGAAGCCATTACGAGATAATACATCTACCAACAGAACAAGATTGTTATCTTCGATTCTCGATATTGCCAAATGGGAGTGGGGTGATAACCATCAAACAATTTCTACTCAGTAGAACAACCATTTTTACTGAGTCAGAAATTGCAAGATACACATCTGAGGAATTGAACAATCATAAAACAGTAATAGTTGTTGTCAAGATCAAGAAACATTCTCTCATTCATAACGTATGACTGCACAAAATGACCTTGATTTCATCCAAATCTCGTTTAGTTTAGACAGGGTAAGGGAATCAGCCCAAAAGTCATGCACTGATGTGAAAATATGACTAAACAAATTCCAGGCAATACCTACAAAAACCCAGACTTTTTCATGGTTTTGTAAAAACACATCTTTCACTGGGCTCTTTGCAGATTTTACCAATCATAACATATGCACATACTTTGATTCAGGACGTAAGCCTGTTTTTATTCTAAAAGGAAAAGACAGAGAGTGAAGACAGTGTCAAGCTTCACAACCACCCAATTAATTTCTCCCAGTAAACAAAGAAATAACCCCACTTACTAATAGAAAGGGAAATTATATCTACGGCTTTGGTTCTCACAGGTGAGTGAGACCGAGATAAATGGCCAGTTCGAGTCGGTTTGTGAGTCAGTGTTCAGCGAGGTGGAATCCCAGGCCATGGAGGCCTTGGACCTGCCCGGCTGCTTCAGAACCAGGAGCCACAGCTACCTGCGGGCCATCCAGGCCGGATATTCCCAGGACGATGAGTGCATCCCCCCCATGGCCTCCTCCACCATCAGGTCCACCACAGGTAAGGGCAACTGAAAATGAATGTCATGTGTACAGTGAAATATTCATCATACTGCATACTGATAATTCTGTTAGCTTAAGTACTGACATATTGACACCAAAAGCTGGCATTGATTTGGCATTGATATGTGTAGTGATGGATAAAATATAGAACAGTTAGTGCAAACTTGACATACTGTCAAACAGCTCCCTATCTTTGCATGAATCACTCTTGTATGTTTCCATTGTTTTTGATGGACATATGATTACTGTAGCTACAGCTTGTGAGTTGTGCCAATTCATCCTACTGTATTTTGAATACAGTGCTTCATCTGCTCATTCATTGGATGCATCAGAGAGTAAAGCTATGAACCCTATTGAAAAACATGAACGGACATTGTCTAAAATAAAAATCAGATCAGAATAAGGAAATTAGTGTTTTTTCCTGCCTTGTTTCATGATGCCACATGGTGGCACTTGTGAATGTGCTCACAGCTTGACTGAAAGTTGGGCAGAGAAATGGTGAAATGAACAAATATGAACTCTTTCCTTGCAAATTCAGTGATGCAAACACTTAAATGCCACAGCATACTCCATGAAGTTTTTTCTTCCACAGATTGTTCACTTCACTTCAAACCGATTATTTTGTCTCATTGCAAAGGTCTTGAGCTCATGTTTACCAACTGAAAGGTCACACTTGTTAGTCACATATATCACATATAGAAACATCATCAGCAAATCCAAAACTCACACATGTATATATATTTCTGATGATGACCCTTGGTTATAAATTGTAAACTGCTGGTGGTTTCAACAATTCCCGTAATGATTGCTGGATTCACAGAGGAAACGATACGTCCATGTAAAGATGAAGAATGTGGGAAGAAAAGAAGAAAAAGTGTCTGGAAAAGAAGTCAAAATGGATTCCACCTCTTCCCATCTTAGATTCAAGAACTAACAACATCAGTTGGACCGTGATAGGGAGGGTTAGAGGTGTGGCCATCTGGAGATGTGCTTATGATGGATAACTCATATCTATAAAATGTTACACTGCTTTCTCAGTAAACCCCAAAAAGTATTTTTGCATTTTCATGAAGTTTGGTATATGATGGATTTCACCACCATTTTGGACATGGGGCAATTGGTGCTTGGAATCGATGGGTCAAACTGGACCTCACATTTTCAATAGGGTTCATACTATACTTCCTGATTGTTGAGGTTTGGAAGCTTTGCTCATCTTTGCCTCTTTTCATTGCACAAAGTACACATTTGTTTACTTCCAACTGAAAGCAGAAAAGCATGCTTACAAGGATTTTTCTTATGCCTCATTTACTTGTAGTATTGTCCATTCTCTGTCATGTGTTTCGGGAGCTGGGGATCTCAGCTTTGTGCATTGAAAAGATGTTAAGATTGCATGCTACAAATAAAGATTGAGAAGGCAGTGTAAACCATTATCAGAAATGAGTCAAAATGGGAATTCTTTCTCAGTGTTGTGTTGGTTTCCAACAAACACTCTAATGTAATGGTGTAAATAAAAAAGAAAATGCATTTATAAAGGTGAGCAGAATGGGCCAATAACCATAAGATTAGGATTTAATGATTTTAGATTTTTTTTATTATCTTATTTTGACTCATGGCATTCAGTGCATGACTTGATGTTACTGCTTTGTGGCTATGAAAAGCACATTCTCTCCAGCTGCTCACACCTGTGGCCATATTACAGATACATATTTACATTTGTCTTCCAGACAGAAATTATGTGCAGGAAGACTCTTTTCGTTTACTCGACCGGGCCAGTGTACGTGAGGATTTGGCAGACACAGTCCCTTTGGCTCATGATGATCTAGGCTGCCCCATCAGAAGAGACAGACCTTACCAACAAGATAATATGGGGGCTACAGCCAAACCTCTGTCAGGACCACCTGTTTCTCCAAGCCTCTTCAGATCCCCCAGATCTAGTGTTCATGCTGCAGAGCGACCCTCACCAAAAGCCATCCAGGCCAGTATCAAAGAGTCAGCCACCTTGGCTGCAGCTATCAGCATGCAGTGGAAGGAAGAAGTCTCAGCCATGCGTCGAGAGTTAGCTGAACTCAGGAGGGACCTCTGTACAGAGCTCCGTGCCTTCAACAGTAATTTTAACACTTTCACACAGCATTACAACACGTGGTCTCCCCAAGGTGGCAACATGGCAGCTGGAGCTGGGTTAGGTTTAGGCGGAGGGGTAGGTGGAGGAGTAGGGGGAGGAGGGCTTGGAGCCTCTGGGACGGATAGAGGCACTGGAGGGGCTAGAGAGAAGAAACCCAAGGTATCTAAAGTTTCTGTGGGAACCCAGGCCAGGAGCAAGGTCCTGGTCCGGCAAAGTACTGCGGATGCAGCTGTGAATTATCCAGAAGAGAAAGAGGATCAGAATAAAAATGCAGGGGCCCGCAGACACCTGCCAAAACAGCACTCTATGGACCCAAGCATTCTTGCCTGTCCACAATCAATGTATGTGGAAAGTGCCATACCTCTTTCTTTAGATCCAATACTTCCAGGCTCTGTTAAAACAATCCAACTAGAGCCAACATATGTAGACTTGCCTACTGTGCCCTCATCATCAGAACTGTTAGACCATGATAAGGTGAGTCCATTAGATGTGGTCACTTCTGAGCCAGTCACCACTCATTTCACATCACCACGTTCAGCAGAACCAGCCATTGAAAGCCCTCAAATTTCAGTGAAAATGGAAACAGACACTCTAATCACTCCAGTATTAATTCCTGTAGACCAACCTAATAAATACCATTCAGATACTGAACCATCTCATCCAGATGCTGTAAAACCCCCAGACTCAGAATCACTTGATAGAGGTGAGATACACCTACCATATCCAGTTCCTGTACTTACTGTATCTCCACCAGAGGAACATCATAATGACATGGCATCAGATTCTGAGTCACAGCAACCCATCTCTGTGGGGAAGCCAGATCCAGTAGCTCAAGACCCAGCTGTGTGCTCACCATGTCCAGGATTAGAAGATCTGGAACCTGCAAACACAATAGAATTAAACCTAAAATCATTTAACTCAACCTTGTCTTCATCTGAACCCACTGAACAAGACCTAGTTACAGTCTGTCCAGGTGATACATCTACAGTCGATCTTGTTACTGGTATGCCATCTAATGTAGAACCAGACTACCAATGTCCATCTATTGTGGTGTCAGAGTATCTTGACACTGACTCCCCTACAAGTCCAACTGACATTGACACAAATGCAGATCCTATTATCACCCTTCCAGATTATCCTTCTGACCCCCTTCCAGAGCCAGAGACCTTAGATTCAACCTTTGCTTCCGATTCAGTGCATACTCAGCCAAACACTCCTGAGTCTGCTGAACCAGAGTACCAAGAGCCAGAGTGGCCACCCCTTCCAGAGCCGCTTGATACTACCCCTATATATCATGCCGACCTGGTCCACTTTGACTTAGTCATGTTGACCTCCCTTGACCAAGATGATCTTGACTCAGTGTTCATGGACCCTGAACCAGAGCCATTGGACCTGAGTGTTGACTCTCCATCTAATTCAGTGGATTTAGATACACCCTTCTACCAATCAGATTGTCCAGATTCAACCCTACCCACCTGGGACCACACCACCGTGTGCCCAGTGGATCCTTCACAGTTGCCAGAATCAGTCTGTTTGAATCCAGCAATGGACTATCACTTAGCTCACATGCCTCAGGGCGTGGTCACTGACCCAGAACCACAGGTCATTGTCACAATATCCCCTCCTAGTTCAGTATCTCCTGACCCAGAGGGTTCATTGGATACAGACTTTGGACCCACGGATCCAGCTCCTCTGTCCTACTCAGAACCACATCCACTAGATTTAGATCCATCACCACCTGATCCAGAGGACATACACATACCCTCACTGGACCTGACACCCATGGAGCCAGATGATATGTTAGAAGAACCACTTGGAGTGGGTGTATCCCAGGACTGTGGGAGATTGGTGGAAGAAGAGGCCCCTGGTAGCCCAGAGAGGTCCTCATGTGAGCAGGGATTTCTGTGGTGCAGGTGGCAGAAGAGGGGCCAGGAACCACCATCAATACGTAGGAGTGCCAGTGTGGAACTATGGAGTGGGAGATATGAGTACAACAGTGCAGAAATCACATACATGTCCCTTACTCTGTGAGCTCATACCTCATTCTCAGCAGACAAATGTAGCTCAAAGTCTTATTAGCTCATGTTGTATAGCTGCAAGTGCACAAAAGAGATCTAAATGTCTTGTGGTCATTGGAAATTAAGACAAGGACTTCACCATACCCAAACCTGCAATAATCTCATTCTTGGAGAAAAAGACTGCATTGGTAGCAGCAAATATCGTATTTCATGGATTGTACCGTATTTCAAGAATGTGATGGTGGAATCAGTGGACTCAAATTTACTGTACAATCATGCTTTGAAAACAGTCACTGCAAGAAGTATGAACTTCTCTGTTGTCAACACTGATGTGACGTATCATCCAAGATAATATCTATAGTACTGTTCTTTTCAAGTACAGTGTTCCTATTTCAAACACAGCATACACTATTAATGAATGTACTTGTTCAGTCAGTGGATTTGACATAGGTGACATTCAACACACCAATTTCTTCAGAGACTCTTTTAGAGCGCTGTGATAGACTACTGAGAAGATGGCCTGTTGTTTTGAGGTCTTGACAATCTAATCTTTGCAATGACCGTGGAAACCTTCTTTTCCTTGAACTGTTTTGAGCACTCTGTTTAATGTCACTCTAGAATGGAGTGAAGTAAATCTTAGCAGTTATCATATAACTATAAATCCCAAGGACATGCTGTTTTATCACATGAGCTGTTGAATGGACTCATAAATAAACAGGGAACGATGCTGTGGAATGATGTTTTTTGCACAATTTAAGACTTAGCTGAAATACTGTACCACACCAACTGATAATCCATGAATAAAATAACTTGCATCACACACACTCAAGTTCAGATACTCATAGACCAATACAGATATAATGTAGCTTTCGTTTACACATAACCCCTTCTCAACTACATGCACATATATACTGTACATTGCAACCATAAACCAAGCACCCACACACACACACACACATAATACACAAGCACGTACACACACCATTGCTGGACTTTGTGGAAAAAAAATGACACAATCCATCACTATTATATTTTGTCTGAAACTATCTACAGTAATTGTGGGCCTTGTTGAGAGGTGATATTTGTTTCTGTAAGATATCATCTTCATGCTCAGGAATCAAAGACTGAGAATGTAATACAACTGTAATGACATGTTGAATTGTTTTCTTTGCTGAAAAGAATCTATAGATCATTGAGAGACTATTTTATAAGATTATGGGTGACAGTGAATGGTGAAAATTATGGTGTAATGTTGCATGTTTATGACTGATGCCTCAGTGTTTTGTTTATCTCATGTTTACAATGCCCCACTGTAAGTGTTTGGTTCCATTCATATATTTATTTTGATAGTGTCAGTAAAAGAGCCTACATACAACCCAAGACACAGAATGACAATTCTGCAACCAGCAATGAACAGCTAAAAAAGCCAGGCAAATGACAAGAGATATCTGTGCTATCTTTCCAATTAATGGTCTTTACATGAAATTGCCCACTGAACTGTGTGCTCTAATAAAGTGCACTGGAACAACATCATTATTTCAGAATAACATCTGTGAGTTGCCAGGAAAGGATTTTCTTCTCTGTTGCCTTGAACTGAAACTGTGTGGAGCACTTAATGAAAGTTTACAAAATTGTCTGAATCTGACAGGGTTTTCAAAGGGGTGGGAAGTTAATTAGGCTATATTGTCGTGTTCATTTTGTTCATTTCACACATAAAATACATACATACGTTTTTCCTCTCTGGGTCCCTGCAGTGTAAAATATTCATTAGAAAGATTGACATCCAACAGCAGTACATCATTTAGCCTACTATACCGCAATATGTTTTGCCATATAATCCAAAATGAGAAACCGCATCAGGATTACAATGGAAGATATTGGCATATTGGCATTCACTGAAATATGATTTTTCTTCTTTGATTTTGCACTTCTTTGGAATTTAAGTGACATACATATAGGAGAAAGCTAAAAACAGGTGTTGATCCTTTTGCAAGGTTATAAAATAGACCTTATGTCATTCTTATTGTGTGTTATTCTCATGCAGTTTTTGTTTTAAATTTTGAGACATTGCTTTCTACACGACAGTACGTGGCATTATCTTGAAGGGCCCCAAGCAAGATTATCCATGTTTGCCAAAGCCTATACATGCCACTCCTCACTCGTGAATGTGATGCCCTCCATTCATTCTTCTCCATTTGGACATACTAGCTGACATATTAGCTTGTCATGTTTGCCATTACAGCAGCTTTAATGTGGTATTACTAACTGGCTCTGAATAAGCCAACAACATTAGTGGCTTTTGCATTACTTAGATTGCTCTCTGTGTACATCTGTTTACATTATTTGTGAACTTGATAAAGTTTAAAGGGGAGTCAAATGGGTTATAATCTATATATTTTTTTAAAACACTCCAATTACTGGGGCAAATCAATAAAATCACAAGATCACTTTCTATTTTGTATGAGATATCTCCATGAATCTATGTACATCTCAAAGGGAAAATAAGTTCCATGACCGCAGTGTTGCAATGTGAAC
>CABFOP010082141.1:0-11010 GCA_900683385.1 Anoplogaster cornuta
ATAGATAGATAGATAGATAGATAGATAGATAGATAGATAGATAGATAGATAGATAGATAGATAGATAGATAGATAGATAGATAGATAGATAGATAGATAGATAGATAGATAGATAGATAGATAGATAGATAGATAGATAGATAGATAGATAGATAGATATAGAAATCTATAGAAATGGTGGCAATTATGGTTTACATATACTATGCTGTGCCCATACAGTGTGGTTCTCACCATCTTTCTGTGCATGGCGATGATGTATCCAATGAAGGGGCTCTCCAGGACCGGTGTGATGTGCCCATTGGTGACCCCGTTGGCCAGGGGCGATTCTGGGCTGCAAGGCACAATGGTGCTGGGCCCGCCGTTGAGGATGAGGACGGGCTTGTTGCCAAGGTGCCCGTTAGCCGCTACGCCGTTGGCTATTGGGGTGATATCTAGAGAAGGGGTCGTGAGAGACAGTTGAAGATGGCATCAAGAAAAGTACAAGAAAGTGGGCAACTGTTGGTTTTGAGATTCCTTGACAGGCATGCATTTTATATGTTAGGTCTGAGAGTGGAAGTGACTAAATGAAAACATATTTCTGCTACAGCACTGTGGAGAGTCAAAAGAGCAAAAGTCAGATTAAACATTCAAAGGGGAGAAAGTTCACTCATCTACACCTGGATGCTATCAGACTTCATCATAGTGTGATAAAAACCTTTTTTGGACACATCTTTGCTGTGGTTTTTCACACAAATTCCATAATCCTCTTCTCATATAAAGACATTTAGATGATGTCACATGACAGAAGCAAAGGAAAGATGTTTTAAAAAGATTGAAGTACTTGGAGGATGTGACCCATACTCTGTACACCACTGAAGTCTGCAGATAAACTCCCCCGTCTGTCGTTTTAATTATACATACATTTTATTCACAACCCATCTCTGTATTCCGATGAAACCCTTAAGGCATTCAGTATTTCACTTCAGGGTTAGTGAACTATCCAAAAGTACTTCACCTTCAAGAGAAAACATTGTTCCTGATTACCGGGTAGGTAAGATAATATTAAATTTATAAATTGTTTCTACTATGTCACGTCAATATGGTCAATATGGTGGCATTAACAGAACAGTGACGTCACTGCAAGGATAAATCAAGGATAAATCATTCTATGGTCATAAGACAGCTCAGCTATTTTACAATCAATCACAGTGTGGTGTAAGTAGTGCTTCCACTGTACAGTATATGTATGTTGTGGAGCCCCGGGTCAGAAGAACAGCTATCCTGGGGTTCAGCACCAAGGACAGCGCCCAGTCCCACACAGCAGCAAGCAACTGAGGGTGGGAGGGACAATACTTTCCCACCCTGCCAGTCAGCAGAGAGGAAGGTGGTTGAAGTGGGCTAGCAGACCAAAACTCTGTGGTGTGGTAAGGAATATTGTGGAGTGGAAACTGTGGACAATTCTGTGTTTGACCTGTGCCTCGTCGACTGGATATTGACTGAGTGAACGCCCCCGGGACCCGACCTGCTGAGGAATGAATCGACCATGGACTGGACCATGGATTTGGAAACTGAACAATTTCCCTCAGTTTCTGCCCTTTGTGTGTCTCCCTAGATTGAGAGTTCCCTCAACGCTGACATCTGAAGAAGAATCCCCAGTCCAGGAAGAGCCTCAGTTTCCCTTCGACCTCACTCCCTCCCTCGCATTATTAATCAAGCACTTTCTGTTTTTCACCTCCAACCAAGGACTCAGCGTCTTTTCCCCAAACTTAAAGTGCCACTTCAGAGCCAAGTGCCACAATGTTATGTATGCATGCTATAAGCTATGTTTGCTAACGTTCCTGTATTCTCCATGAAGGCAGCTGATCAACTAGGAAGCCAAAGAGCTGAGATAACATTCAAATAAACTCAAATTATCTCTGTATAGCTCCATGGGACTGGACAGAATCTGGACCTGTTGAAAACCATCAAGTCAGTGATGACTCACCTGCATTACCAGGTGAACCAAACCGAAACACAGATGACTGCTACATGCAACAGAAAATCACCATCAATTTCCAGTTTCAAACTGGGGTGAGTTGTGTTACTTTAGTCTAATTTAGATGCACAAACACAATAAGAGCACAAAAACCTTGCAACTAGTTTTGGGTGGACAGTCTCACCTGTCAGTGTTGGCGAGGTCAGTGATGTAGGCGAACCTGGCACTGGGATCTCAAATGCACACAGGAAGCCGTTGACGGACAGACGAACCTTCTGGTTGTCCTGAGGAAAGTTCTACACACAGAACATTTGGAAATCAAACACTACATTAGGGTGGATATGTGAATAACATATTGCACTGCATTGTGTACTTATGCTTGCCAGAAGGACCAGCCTGTCTGTGATGGCCGTGTGTGCTGATGTGTCTAAGAGCCTGTAGTGTTTTCATTAGGTTCTAGCCTGTGGTAGTAACCTTTACAGACCAGCTGATGGCCTTTACTGCTACTGCTCGTTTTCACTGCTGTTGCATCGGAAGATTGATTTTTCCATTTCATGTTTCCTCTACAATTCAAATTGTGGAAGTGTGTGGCTAGCTAGTAGAACATTAATTTAAAGTTGCCAGTTTTATTCAATTCAAGTCTTGTCATTTTACAACCTCGGGTTTGTTTGTTAAACCTCTTTGTTGTCAGTGAGCTTAATCCTTTGTTGAGGATGTAACTTTAGCCCAGTAAGCCTTGCTAAGTATCTTGGCAGTAACATTAGTAAGTTGTAGTAGTGAGCTATTATTGGTCATTTGATTTTATGACATTTGCCATGACACTCACAACTGGTAACTACTGCTAAACTAGTTTTCACTTGTTATCACATGGGAAGCTCACACAAGTTCAAACAAGGTTGCTTTTGCTTGTTGATTTCCCATCTCTGCAGTTGTATGGAAGCAGCCACAGTACCTTGATGTTGGAGGTGTGGACCTCAGCGAGGAGGATCTGCTCAGGCTTCAGGCTGCACAGTTCACTCAGCTGTTTCTTCAGCCCCGTGTACTTCTCATCCATATTCAACCTCAGGCCGTAGCGCACAGGGGTGGAGCCATCCAGTTTAATGACTAGACACAAACAAGCACACAGAGGTAGATTCAATAAAGGTTTTGATGCAAAAATAAATAAATAATAATAATTCAAATATCCAAGACAGAAGTACCAGAAATAAGAATGGTCTTTTCACAGAGGAGCTTTTGAATGAACTGTACTTGTAGGAGCAAAGGACACTACATTCATACCAAGGTTGAATTCATATTCATTCCTCAAATAGTGGAGGGGGAAAAAATAATTTCTTAGCCATAACTGATAATGAATGTTCCGTCATTAGTCAATGAATTGCTGTTTCAATTTACACATGAAAGTGAATGACTTCTGGCATAAACCCCAGCCTGTCAACTCTCTGCTTTTAAACCCCTCACACTTTTTTTCACATTGATATATGCTTTAAGGCAACCGTGCCAGCAGCTAAAATATTACTCATACTAATCAGTGATCTCGGACAATATAATCAGGCTGTGATTCAGAGTGGACATAAGTCATCCCAGTGTGCTCTTTAGCATTCACACAGACACAGACTTGTCTTTGGCATTAAGGCTTCTAGGACAGCTGGGCACCTAAGGTAGGGTAATCCCTAAATAGAGCTTCACATCTTTGTGACTCTGACCTGAAAATTAAGCTCTTTTCAAATGTTAAGCATATACATATAAGACATATGCCTAACAAGTTGAATTCTGTCATTATCTTCTTGCCCCATGTGACACTCTAAACAGCTCACAGAGCTCACATGCTCTGGCTCATAAGGAAATGTGGTAATCTACATTTTTTGTCATTTACATGGATAGAGAAACATGACAATTTAAATTATTTCACCAGATCTATTAAAAACAGGTTGGTCATGTTTATACTTCCCAGAAGGGCCAGCATCTCCATGTGCTGATGTGTAAGAGGCTGTAGTGTTTTCTTTAGGTCATTGTTGAACTACCATGTCTGAAATGCCTGTAGTAGTAGTAGTAGTAGTAGTAACCTTTATAGACCAGCTCCTCTAATTCAAATGAGGTAAGCCTGTTGAGTGGATGCTTTCCAGTTCAAATGCTGAAAACTGGCCTGATTGGATTTCAAAAATATCTGGGGAGCCAATCAAGACCAGTTGTGATGCGTTTACTGGAGTTTACTGGAGTCTGAAAGAGTGGATTTTTGAGAATTCAAATTGCTTGTGGAAGCATTTGGCTAGCTGTTACAAGATTAATTTCAAGTTCCCTGGTTTCCTGATAAAGTAACTTGTGTCATTTTTACAATATAGGATTGTTTGATTTTGCATATTGTTTGTTGGACTTCTGTTGAGGATGTAGCGTTACCGTGGGTAGGCCTTGCTAAATGTATGTTAGCAGTTACCTCAGTTGTTAAGTTGTAGTAGTGAGCCATTACTGGTGATTTGATGTTATTACATAATTTGCCCAAGACAGTCAGGCGGCAAGCCTGTTAACTAGCTAGTTTTCACTTTTTTCACTGCTGCTTTCTCTAAAAATGTTTACTCATGCTTCCAGTTTTAAAACCTCTGTCCTGGTTGTACAACCTCCTCCTCTCCTCACCAGTGATCTCCAGATGCATGGAGCTGTCCATGGGCAGGGGCAGAGACAGGAAGTTGAAGGGGTCGAAGCGAGCACTGATGTGGCCACAGGTCTTACACTTCACCTGGGACTTAAGCTGACCGTGGAACAGATCCACCACAATGGAACGATTCCTGCGCAAGTGGTTCTCCCACGCCTTTAGGTGGAAGTACACACACATGCACAGATGAGATCACAAACCTGCAAATCCATCCCCTGAAGTAAGCAAAAGAAAACTATCCTATCTAGCCATTAACAGCACATCAGATGTTATGAAGTCATTGAGCCCTTTAATAAGCATTTAGTTGGACAAATTGACTTGTTATTGACTGCTGTCCTTCCTCATTTGTTTCACTTTCATATGTCCACCAGAGGATGTGCACATTTCCTCAACATTCTTCCTTGTGTGTGATTGAACTGATTAGAGAAGGCTGTGGGAGGGCTAAACTAAGGATTAACAGAAAATGTTAACCTTAGGTGGACATGAGGCACAGATCAGAACAAATGACCCATTGGTCAGGTCCTGAGATGTCTTGCTTTCAAACTCACTTACTGGCCTGTACTCTGTTTCAGAAAAAGAAAAAAATTTCAAGGCACCAGCAAATTGATTGGCTATCAACTTCCCCATAGCTTTATCATACCAGAGCAAGACCCTAGACAGATTGAACTCATCTGCATCAGGAACAAGCAATGCACGCTCTGACCTCTGAGGCCACCTCCCAGTCGGGCCGGCCGTCACTGTCCTTCAGCTCTACGTAGGGCTTGTCATGGACTCGGTTCAGGTCTTCGTGGAGGCCGTCCAGCAGGAAGGCCAGCAGCTCCTGGGAGTCCTGCTGCTGGAAGCCATTGAAGCGTGGTGCATACTTCGCTATCGTCCACTGGAGGGTGAAGTAATAATAATATATGATAAACTTTGGTTTTACGGCACTTTTATAAAGTGCTTTGACAATCAATTAAAAGCAAGCATAATATTCATTCAAAGAACAAATCCTTACAAACAATGGTGGTCTGTCAAAAAGGCAAAAGGCCTTGGGAAGGGTGAGGGTTATGGTTAAAATGACAAGACTTGACAGAGATACATGACAATACAAACTGCTACCAGATAAGGACAAGCTGCACAACAACAAATGGGGAACGACAACAGCATGACAGACTGCAAGATAACAAGGGTAACTAATGTACAAACACACAGATGTTTTTACAATAATTTCACGGATGTGGAAATCATGAAGCAGCTCTGCCCACCCGGAGTTTGAGTGGAGCCACGTTCTTCTGCGTCCCACTCCACAGCTCCATCACCAGGTCACCGTAGCACTTTGCCATGTGACCTCGCATCCCGATGGGATTGGTCCTGTAAGAGCGAGGAAACGGGCTGGATCAGGTTAGAGCTTCGCCATAGTCTACCGGAGGTGTCAAGATTTACGGCAGGCTGACACTCCCAAGGGTTAGACGCACATACGCACCTGTTGAGCTCATAAAAGTGTCTCCCTGAGATGAAGTAGTCGGTGAGTGGCTTGGTGTTGCTCACGCACTGGATACTTGAGTTCATGAAACAGGTATTGCCAAGGTTGCTGAGGCCAGTGGCGCCTTTCTCTGTAGGAACTGGGAAGGAAAACAAGGAGAAACTGGTAAGGAATCAGGTTAGAGCTGTAAACAAGCTCCAACCTGATTCCTTCCTGTCACATGGACTCACAAGTAGCTTGTTTATTGGATAGAGTTTGGGTAACCTGTCAACCTGCCAGGTTAGATTTTGGCAGCAGAGGGTTGAGTCTAGTCCAATTCCTGTAACTTTAGCTAAGCATGATCTCACCTTGTTCTCACCTGGCCAAATGAACCAAATTAAGTCTTATATTCTTGTAAATCTATGTTGCATCTGCTAATAATATTAGTCTGCAGCTTTACACATATCTGGATGATTATCCAACATTTAAAGCTTGTTTCTAGCCAAAACCATTAGGCACATAGATTATCCTTCCTTGCATCAATTGTCTCTCTAATCTTGTGGGCCACATGAAGCCAGTTACTCACTTTGCTCTATAATGCAGCACAAACCAGAACAATGATAAAGGGAGAGAGAGATATCCTCCTATCATTATCACAATTAAATTTAAACCATGATCTTTTGTTAGAAATTCCTAACTGTTAAATAATTGGCCCCCATTTAGTCATTCAACATTGGTTTATAGCAGCTAATATGCTATAATGGATACATTTCTGACAGCTTAACTGTGCTGTTTTCTGTAGGAATGCAGTAGGATCTCACCAATCAGAGTGTGGTTGGTAAAAGAGGAATACCAATTAAATTTAAGAATACGTATCATAATCATACATAATGGTATTCCCTGAGCCAAGGATGAGTCAATCAGTATTTGTAAGCAAAAGCAATGCTAAGCTCAGTTTCTTATCGGTCTTTATACAGATGCACAGCTAGCTCTTCTTCTCTTCCAGCTTACCTTTGTGTCTGTCCATCTTACTACTGTTGGCAATGAAGGACATTTCTTCAGGCCAGCTCATGTCTTTGTTCCTGACTGAGAGAGAAAACAAGATTTTCAAGAAAAGAGATTTCACGATTAAACAAATTTCACTCCCATCTTTTAGGTGTAATCTTTTACAATTACTGGTTATCCATGAAAATATTGGTCAGATTCGGCAGCCGATTCAGTCAGGTAAGAAGCCAATTAATTCCGGATAGAGAGAGAAAGACGTACCCTCAATTACTAAGTGCTGCTCATCCTGGATCTTCAGATTTTCCAGTGTGTGATCTTCATCATCCAGGAGGGTGAGATAGTTCTGGAGACCAAACAGCGAAAGGAACATACGTGTCATTTTATGGATCGTTTCAGGCAATGTTACAATTGGGGAATAATTCTTGAGGTAGTTTTCTATTTAGATTTGATAGGTCTATTGAAATATTCTTCTTTCTGCAACAGTAAATTTAAATTACTGACTATCAGAGCAGTGTAAGCAGTGGTGTGGCGTTATGAAGGCTTTGATTCCCACCTCACTGTTATAGAGCCACAGTCTCATGTCCTCCTCCTTGATGCGGAGTCTCTGGGACAGGTAGAGGTGAATGTCCTTGATGGTGGCCATGCGGCTGAAACAGCCTGTGTAGGCTAACACCCGCTTGAGAGGAGCGTTGGGGGAGGGCACATTACCTGCTAGGTACACAAAGAGGAGAAGAGGTTATGATTTCACATTCACACACCAACAGAACGCACTTCAATCTGCTAGCCAAGTGAAATGGTGTGCATTCAAGAAAGCAAAAACCCCTCATGTAGTCTAACTGTTTTTATGGTTGTGGCCAGGGTCTGAAATTACTACATGCCAAGCAACAAAGGCCAGAAAACTTTGTCTTTGGTAGAAAAATCAGTAAGGGTCTGATAACGCCTTGACACTGTACGCTCTCTACAATCGTGAGCCAGTCAGATCAAAGTAAAACAATGGCTCTGTATCAATCAGGCTCCTGATTGGCCGCCTGTTAGAAGAAGAAGATACACTTTATTAATCCACATTATGACACACACACACAGCATGCAGAAGGTGGAGACCGCCAAACACACACACGCATGCAGGGAGGGTGGCCTGCGGAAATTAAGTCTTTTAACCCATCCTGTTTCTTTGCTGCCCCTGGGGACCAACATCTGGCGTCCACATCGTGGTCAGGGACGGGACAGGAGAAGAGATCTTTGCATGTTTTTAATTGGAGGTCTTATTGTGGGAGGAGACCCCGCAGAGCACGGGGAGAACATGCAAACTCCACACAGAAAGGCCCCGGACACCTGGGCACCCCAGAGTCAATAGCGCCCCAGGCGGGAATCGAACCCAGGACCTTCTTGCTGTGAGGCAGCAGTGCAAGGACTGTGCCACCGTGCCCCTCACTACACTGCTCTACAGCAAGCAGTAGCTTGCTGAAACTTCCTGAATGGTTAACTAGTCTAACGTTGGTGGAAACTCAACGTCAGGACCAAGAAAAAAAAAAGCATAAATTGCATAAATAAGTGAGCAAGTTTTAAATTAAAACTAAATCTGATCAGTCTCTTTATTGAATATTTCATTCCAGACACAAAATAGCAATGAAAATGGGCAGGGTGACATAGTTCTAAGGAAAATATATACTATTTATTTTGGCCGGTAAAACATTCTTGGCAATTCTTTTTAGTTTACCAGCCGTTTGTGAGCCAAAAAGGTAATTTCAGACACTGGTGGTGTCACATCACACCTATCTGTGTAGGCTACAGCAGTTGTGCATTCAGACACAAGATCTAATGTTGGTGAGGCCAACTTTCTGTGAATGGAGCACTTGCTTACTGCTGTTTAGAAGTGTCCATACACCCGACACCAGAATTTCCTCATGCAGCTTCAAGGTGCTGTTGCTCTATATCCAGCACACCAACCAGATAGCAAAAACAGTACTACAGATACTTATGCACACCAATGTAATGGAATAATGTATACTCTGTAGCGGGGGTATGTATGAATCTGTCTTGCTGTGTCAAACACACTTGCAGTCTTGTATGCACATGCTCACAGATGCAAACAATCACTGCCATCTACTGAACCCACTGTGGACATTAATATCAACAATAGCATTCTGTTGATTGAGGATTAGTTGTAAGGAAGCAGCAAGAAAGGGCGATTTTGTGAATCAACGCAGACTTGATTGATCAATCAACACATTAGTGCACTTAGTGGACTGGATTGGATTTAGTCAAATAAACAACCAATCAAAAACTACACTTAAATGATTATTGATTTAAAGGTCAATGCTAAAACAAGCAATTTAAATGTCTGATTGTCAAATGTCACAAAATTTAATCAAAAATAATGCAACATTTTTTTTTTCTATCAACACGGCCTTACTAGTCAATATACCACGAAATGAACCATCATCTCTATATGTACTTCTACTATTTCACTATTGTAGACCTGTGTCAGATTATCGCTGTGGTCCTGTGAAAACCTCGGTTTGGTGATTTTCATGATTTCACTTCAATAGGTTGAGAAAATCCTCCAACCTCTTGTGCTCATGAAACCTTTTCAAAATTCATTGGATAAAAAGGCTGTTTTTCTTTGTTGACATTTTGATGATAAGAGGTTTTCACCCGACAGTGACGCCATGATACACTGGTTAGATCCACGATAGATCTTTGGACAAGTGCCTGAGAGTCAGTATATGACTTATGATGGAAGCCCAAGCTCCACTGGGGCATGAAATCGGATAGCTTGACTTGATTTAGATCCGCACAGAGCCGAGGAGTGTATCCACAATCTGGTGACACTGGATCTACATCTCTGCTTTATGCTTAGTCATAATTCAATCTTTTGGGTTGGTCATATTCTCTCTATAGCAGCACATGATATCCACTACAAGTAAGAAATAGGTGTGAGGGAATAATATACAGCATATAAAAGCTGGGTTAAATGCTAGCGTTCTGTTTTGCGATCAGATGCCATTTCTCAAGAGAACTTTGTGCAAATGTGGGGAGGTGGCAATAAAAACTAACATGGCAGGTGATCTTTCTTACTGCAGGTTACTTATAGATTTACTTTTCCTTACTTTGTCTTCTACCCCTGATACAATGACAAGTTATCTATTTCTATAACTGTTCCAATATTGTCTGGTGAGCGCTGTCAGCCATCACTGCTATCCCACTGCTATCTGTTGATTTCAGGGATGTGTATTGCCCAGTTTTGGTATGTTATCCTGGCAGGCCAGTAGAGAGTAGAGGCCTCAGTGATGGGGTTTTTTGTTTTATGGTGATGACGTTTCTACCACATTTTATACATTTTAATACCAGGTGTAAATGGGGGCAAACACTCGTAGTTTAAATGGATGTCAAGTAAAATGAATTAATTCCCTGACTTTTCTCAATTTTATTTTTTCTGAAAAACAGTATAATAAATGTTTTCCTCATGAGTTTGTCAGATCAGAAAGATTTGACAAGAGAAATCGATCAATGGAATGTATCTAATCATGTCTGTCCAGAATTTCTACCAAACATATGAGTTTATCCAAAGTACTAGTTTATGCATTTTCCATGCACTTAGTTTTTGGTGAGTTTTTAACTATAAAACTTGGCAGAATAGAAAGAAATGGCCAAAAAAAAGTACTAATGCCTACATGCTTTTTGCCTAAAAGTGCTTTTTGGAGAATAAATGATAAAAACGGCCTGTCGTAAGGTCAGAGAAGATGATCATTACCCTGCCTGTGTATGGCACTTGAACATGTATTAAAACTATGACTTGAAAAGCAAGGCGTGTGAAGATAGAAAAGATCAGATCTGAGCAACTTTTAGATTGATCAGTAGCCTTTCCCCTTCATGGGCCGTTGGTTCATCCCACTGCCCACTCCAGAGTATTGCCAGGCCTGGATCAGTCCACTCAAGAAGGATTAGAGGGGGGGGGGGCAC
>CABFOP010082162.1:0-22356 GCA_900683385.1 Anoplogaster cornuta
TTTGGAGCCCAGGCATTTTTTGATGTTCCTCTGCTTGTGATTCCCATCAAAACCTCTAAGGGGTAAACCTTTGGTGTTGAAGACTGTCAATCACAGCTGTTTCCTGCAGGTACGGAGCTGGCCTGGCCCCACCAAGTTTAAAAAAAAAAAAAATTTGATATAGCTGGAGGTTTCCCTCTGGAGAAGGATAGAAAGCTGAACCTGTCAGAAAAGAGGAAGGGGGCAAAATCCACAGTCTTTTTGGCTTAGTTGAGTCCTCCGCCTGGGGCTAAAAAGCACCAGTGTCCACTAGCAAAGTAGGAAAAATCAACTCAACTTTGAAGGACTAAATGGTTCAATGAAGTCTCGGTTTTACAACTATAAATGCCACAAACAAACCAAGTAAACAATGCAATCCTTGTTCAGGTGCCAAAATACAGCCCCAGTACAATAAGGGCTGTTGTGACATTCCCAAGCCCGTGCACCCCAGTGGGTCAGCCTTATAGAAGTGTCTCCCTCAAAACTATTTTAAGCGCTTTCCAACGGGTCTTGAAACACAGCTAAATATAGGCTCGTCTGTTACTATGGACTTGGCAGAGGCTCTGAACAGTCACGGCACTGTGCAACAACGCCGCAGGAATTTCTGATGTTGTAATACGAAAAACCAGGGCCCCTCATGGATGTTAACTCTGGCTGGGCCTGTCACCAAAGTGCAGGCAAGCTGAGTGGAAAAGCAAACCTTTCACAGATTTCATGGGGGCTGGAGGAAAATCGTAGAGAGAATCATAGAGAGTCAGGATAGTACCCATGGGCTACGGTTTATCATCTGATCATTTTTATAATCCAATCATGCCAGAACACATTGAGAGACAGTTATGGATGCACACATTCAGCTTAGCATCGTGACTGGAAATCCACATAGTCAATGTCAAGAGATGCAGAGGGAGAGTATGGGAAAGTAATGCAGATAGGGTTAAATAAAAATGTAATATTGCAGCCACAGGAGATGCATGACATTTTCAGCGTGTGGACATAGGCTCTCAAAATCCAATATTTATAATCAGATCGCAAAAATCCACTCGAAATGACAAGTGTAACTGTAGCCCTGAGCCTGTACTGCAGGATATGAAATTACCTGCAGAGCAAAAAATGAACTGTTGATAACGTCTCCCATTGTGCATTACCAAAACCTTGACTGGTAGAATTTCTCTGTGTACAATGAAACGGAGAGACTGGGGGGATATTGAAAATATTCACAATGCAAAACCTCCCAGCATGTTTTATTCATGCTGCGAGTTTCACTGGGCCTGAATACGTGCGCTGGACTTTTTCCCACTGTTTGCTGTTTTCCTTCTTGAACGGAATAATGCATTGCAGTGTTTGTCACCAAACATGTACTGCGACGCTGACTTGTGGTGCAGATGCTCATTAGGAAAGGCACTCGTCCCTGGTGGGCTATTTACAGTGCAGGCTCGTGTGGCACCTTAACAGCCTTAAGTCAATAAGGAGGTTTGAGCCAGACGCTTTTGCGGCTTTCATGTTTGAGTTGCTTTCAAGTTAAGGAAAATAATTGGAATTCTTCTTTGGTTTCCAGAGTCACCCTATAACCTAAATGTTATTGCATATGGAAGTTCTCAGTTTCATTTTTGAGCAGCTGTGATTTAATAATTCAAGGTTTGCCTCATGATCGCTCCTCACTTTACAGCATTCCTCCTTCAGCATTGGCAAAGGAAAGTTCTCTGCCTACTACCTCACCACCCCATGATGACTCATACTGAGATGAACTCTCTTCTATTTATTAGTTCGCAGCAATCATACCTCCCCAGCTCCACTTTTCATTTCTCCCAACCTTCCTTTCACCACATGTACCGCTGACAGCTAATTACTCGGCTGCGACTTAGACACTGTAATTCTGCAGACCAAAGTTTAGACGAGAGCAAGCACCTGAGGCGTCCGTCACACAGATCTATACACAGATTCACACACACACACAAATCACACTGACACACACACACACACACACACACACACACGTTCTTTGGCATGACCTGCAGGTGAGCCGACCGAGGCAAGCCGTCGTCCTTGTCTCATCTCATCACTCTGCCAGACATTGTCTCTTTGACAGCCTCATCAACCACACAATGAAGCCGTGGAGACAGTCTGTGGGCAAAGGGAACAGGTGAGACCTCCATTAAACCAGTAAGGGGAAAAACAGCACAGACACAGGACATAATAATACAGCCAGTCGTGATGGAGCATTTTCCACGTCATTAAACGCTGTAGGAGGTGAATGCGGTGAAATGAAACAGATTGATGCATTCTTATAATTATAACGATATGGATTAGCATGTTGATTGAATGTTTCGATCTCTCCTCTACCAACCAAAACCGAGCTTCCGTTTTGAACATAAATAAGACTGTTGGAGGTCACCGGTGAGGTACAGTAGAGGCAGACAGGGTTTACTTCAGGGCTGTCAGTGTTTGAGGTTGAATTCAATGCAATATTCATTATCCTAAGGCGTCTGGAGGCCTTTAGTAGAGATAAATAATAATAAATGTTGCAAACCTTCCCTTTGCATTTCTCTCCAGCCGTATTGATCAAAAGGAGAGGAGCTGAATTTAGCTGCAGCTGAGACTCGCAACAAACCCTCTGTCTTTTAGAGTTTTGCGTTTCGTTTTATTCTTTATCTCCCCTTGTCTCATCAAAACAAACACTTAATCTATTTGCCTGCAGCTCTGTTCAAATGGTGCTTAGCAATGACACAGCAGCGTCTGCAACATCTCCCCGGGAGAGATAAAACACAATGACTGCGATGTTTAAATGTTTAAATCTGACGTCTGTTTGTCTGAAGTCTGTAAGTCTGTTTGAGGAGCCAGCAATTTTGTCTCTATTATTTTGTCAATATTGTTTTTATTTGAAATAAATAGCCACTCAAGCTGACTGTAGCACCAAAATTCAATATTGTGCATTTTGCAGTAGCATTTCATTTTACTTACTCAAGTAAATGTACCTTATTTTGTAGTTTCCAAGGGGGGAATATACAAGTCATTGATCTCCCTCCCTCCATTAAACTCTCCATTCTCATCTTCCTTCCTATGGTGTCTTTGGGAGAGCAATTCACATTTTATGTAATACTGAATATCAGATTGAGGGGTTGTCTTGGCAAAGAGCTACAGTATGAAGTCCTCCAGAGTCCTTACTGGCTTCGTTCAATAAAAAATGCCCTCTCCACTTTTAATGGCTGCCATATTCCATAGCTGGCGACTTCGGCATTTATGTGAACCATTTTATGCATCCTTTTTTTCATTAGTACATTAAGTGCATCTGAAAGCTAACCCAACACTACCTCATTTATACATGTTATTTAATTTTTCTATTATTGGCATATCTCTTGGGGAATTGTGGCTGTATATATAGGGTAAATAAATCCACAGGCTGACCCCTATCAAGATATACACACCCCGTACCCCGTGGCCACACACCACATATCACTATCAGAAAAATGACATGGCCCATGTGGAATTACACTTAAAGCACTGCTCCTTATGAGTCTTTAAAATGAAAAGCAATATTGCCAATTACAGTAGGGATGATTGGATTTCTGCAGATATGTCCACAACCGCTAGAGCGTTCTGGGATGAATGAAGGGCTGCCATGGAGGGAGTCAGAGGGTAACGCCTGAGCGTGCGAGTGGAGATTGGTGGAACGGTGCGTGATGGAGGAGAGGTGCTGAGGGAATATCATTGTGAAAGATATGATTTCAGAAAGGGGGGAAGTGACTAGAAAGAGACCCCCCCCCCTTAATGTATGTCTGCAAGAAACCTAAGATAACATAACAACAACATGCACAGACATTAAAAAAAAGTGTACACAAAATAACTTATTTTAAAATAAGCACGATATCCAAGATTAGTCAATTGCAGTAGCATTTTCTAACCATTATATAGAAGTCTCTATGAATTGTGTTTAAAGGTAGGGTATGCGATCTTTTGAGAAGTATTTCTTACCTCAGTAGCAGCGAGCGGAGAATGGTGAATTTCAGTGCCGTACCTTGCCAAATTGCAGACTGGTGTGGGAAATGTGGTGTCCAGTATACTCTGCTTGCCCATTGTAGCTCGGTTACAGTGTTTTCCCGATAACGGTCCCCGTCGCACCGTGGTCCAGTGTCTACTACTCGGAGTCTGGTTTCCCAGTTGTTTGGGAGTGCAAGTCGACAGGCAGGTAGGCCATCCAATCATTTCATTCCAGCCGAATGGGCCATCTAATCATTTAATTTGAGCTCAAGTTGACAGACGTAGACTTATTACAATATTGCGACCGTTACAGACACCAGATTTTTTTTTCCATTTTCTTTTCAGAGCACTTGATTTATTGATTGCTGTCAGGATATAAAGACAATTTCAACTAATATAACCAAAAATGCTTCTCAAAACATTGCATATCCTACCTTTAAAATTAAAATAAACAGAGAAGTTTCACAGAGAGTGAAACATTAAGAAAAAGATTGCACATAAATTGTAAATGTCGGTTTGGTTATTGTTTTTTTTTAAAATAATATAAATCAGGCAAAATTAGAGGCTTTTCATTTCAGCTGCTGGGGTGCGCATGCGCCCCTCAAGCATTTGCCAACAATTTGGGGAGGCAGAGAAAGATTAAATAGAAAAAGAGAGACTATGACAAAAGAAAGAGAATAAATGTGACAAGCTGTGGCAGTCTTTTGGAACCAAGAGTGGCGTAGCTCCCGCTCTCAACACACAGTAGTGGCATTGTCCATCTTTCCCATCCTAACAAAGAGCCAGGGTGCTCCCCGGTCCACCCCCACTCACCAGGGATGGATGTTGCACTAATACCGCCTACACAAGCTCGACAGCTTTCTTAACCCCCCCACCGAGGACTTTGACAAGCTATTTGTACTTTCAGGAAGTGTATTTCTTTTTTTCCCATGTTCTTTTGGTAAAATAAAAAAACAGAGATAAGCGAAGTCCAATAGGACCTCCAGTAAATACAGCACTATACAGACCCAGAGTAGATGTTGTAATGCAACACATGGAAAAGGCTGAGCAATAACATCACTGGTCATTATTTTTCATCATTACAGATCATGATGTTCACTCAGCCACTGACCCCATCCTGATCAGAAATCAAAGCCTTAGTTTTGTTCTCTCTTTCTCTCTCTCTCTCTCTCTCTCTCTCTCTCTTGTTTCTCTCAAATGTCTCTCAAATGCAGCCTTTTTAGGTTCCATCATCAGAAAACCTACCCAAAGCTGTTGTGAGGGTGTTTTTACCTCCTCCATCCCTGCTTTTACCATAATTGCCTCAGTATTAAATGGAGAAAAACAGAACAGAGGAGAAAGCTTATGTGGCTGAAGAAATGTAGCTTAAATTCCAGAGATTACATTTTACCGGGGAAATGTCAAGGTGGATAGCATTACCTGTTATCTATCTGGGGGTTCTGGCCCAGACTTGGCAACGAATTAATTCACTATTAATGGATGAACAAGAAGAGGGGTAAAGAAAACAAAGGCCTTCCACTGTAGGACTCTTTTGGTCCAGTGTTTTTTCCTCAGCACTTGGAACATGTTCAGACTCAGCGTATCAACTTGAAAGGCTTTGTGAAGCACAATGGCAAGTTTGTTCTTATACCTGCGCTGTTGAATTTCCCTGTAAATAAAATAACAAAATACTATGAAATTGTTACACCATATTGTGTAATTTCCTGTGAATTAAATAAAATAAACCAAAATATATTTTGGTTACTACTAGTAATATACTACTACTGTGTTGTTGTTTTTGGTAAGGGAATCAGCAAGTTTATGAGCAGACTGATTCACAGCTGCTAAGGGAAAAAAAAGTCATTATAACATTTTATGGAAATTAGTCCCCAAATGCTCATTTGTCTTTTTTTCAGCATAGCATTTTAAAAACTGATTCATCACACTGTTTAAAATGTAAAATGTAATGTGGCACATGGTTAATATATGTTAATATTCACATATATTTTCTCTATTTTGCCAGGACATTAGACAGACTAATTATAAAAGGGTGGTATCTTTCTGACAGATAATCCAGACAACATTCTGTTTTGACTATTGTAAAAAAAAAACTTTAAAAAACCTCTCCCCACCAAAATTGAGGGGTAGACTAAAACTAAGAGAACCAGACGGGGAAAGTCTGGGTGGGGAAAGTGACTGACACTCCCCCAACTGCTGATGTGACCTTGAGTATGTCTGTCTTTTAACCCCCAATAACAGCAGGGGAGCTGCACAGTGGCCAACAGTAGAAGACTGTGGCTGCACTATCACAATGTTATATTACATATTAGCTTTACTAATATAAATGAATAAGTGAATGTTAAAATAAAACTTTTGAAATTCAAGCACATGGTTCCTAAAATGGTGTTGTTCTCTGCTGGGCTGTTTCTGGCAGCAGATTTATATGCAAAAACCACACACACAAAAACAAGCCTTTGTGGAAGGTGTTATGGACATTGGTTTTCCTTTGTTGTGTGCCTCAGCCACTGAGTCTGTCTGTAGAAGAAGAAGAAGAAGAAGAAGAAGAAGAAGAAGAAGAAGAAGAAGAAGAAGAAGAAGACGACACACTGATGGCCACACACACACACACACACACACACACAGCATGGAGGAAGTGGCGACTGCCAAATACACACAGCATGCAGGGAGGGTGGCCTGCGGAAATTAGTCTCTGCATTTATCCCATCCTGTTTCTTCGGGGATATGGGGATATGGCCAGTGACACTGCTCATTACTCATTGGGATTGAGGAGGGGAAGTGATCCAGAAATCACTGTTGAGCCTTCTGGAGGTTTTGGGGGCCCAAAATCAACAAAAGAAAGCAGTGGGCAGCCCACTACGGCGCCTGGGGGACCAACTGGTCTGATGTCCACGTCGTGGTCAGGGACGGGACACGAGAGCGATCTTCATGTTTTTAATTGGGGGGTCTTATTGTGGGAGGAGACCCCGCAGAGCACAGGGTGGGAATCGAACTCAGGACCTGAGGCAAGCACTGCGCCACCGTGCCCCACCATAGTTATATACATAGCAATTTATTGTCAACAGAACTGCCAGAAAAAGAAGCATAAATGTAAAATGTTGTGTTGTGAAATCTGTAATATATAAAACATTTAAAAAGAAAAAACTACTAAAACTACCATACAGTAGAGTCTCATCTTGTTGTGTCAACTTTATTGCTAGCAATTTATTGTATAATTTACATCTGAGTGCAAGCTGGCTCCTCTATACCAAACATGAGTGGAATGCATCGGTACACAGTGTATACTATACACAACTGTATATCCCCATATCCCCGTTCACAGGGTGAGAATTCCCCAAAGGCACTACTATTTACTCTACTAGAACCGCTTTTTCTGCATTTGGAAAAGGACCCACAAACATTGACACAATCGATCCCTGTTAGTCATTGATAAAGCTCCTGAGTTCAGGGCCTGAAAAGCTCTGGCATCACGTCTTTAAAAACGCCTGCCTGTGCTCCGAGCTGCCTCTGTGATGAGCTGTTCTCTGCTGGAAACGGGGTATCCAAATAAAGTAATGGTTCAAACCGAGAGGAGATGGGTGGGTGATGGCAGTTGGCAATCTTCACTATCCCTAATTGCGGCATCTGTCACGATGACGGGGGAGAGAAAGCTATTCCAGGTAAAGCAATCCAAATGCCAAACCTGATTTTTATCACGGCCTGTCACATTACAGCACGGCTCCACACCAGCGGACCACCTGCTTTTCCAAACTCACCGTTAAGGGAGTAGATTTAGAACCTTAAAACAATTTTTCATTCGAAATCGCCGTCCTCTTTTATAGTCACGCTGTGGCAACCTTGCGATATTGTGCTCTGCGTGCCCTCAGGCAAAGCAGATCAAATTGGCATCTGCAAACAAGCTGACACAGTATTCCCCCCGGCACAGACTGACGTGCGTATTGACCGTCAGTTATCTCAAACAGAGCATGGCTTGAGTAAAAATTAAAAAAAAGCCGATCTGAGGTTCTCTCCATCTGATACCATGCAATGAGAGAGCGAGAGAGCTCCAGCCTCTGTCACCCCACTACACCGGGGGCATACTAATATCAGCCCAGTCCAGCTGCTCTCCACGCCTGGATGGGTAAGGTTGATTATGAAACATTACAGAGCCTCCGCTGCGTGTCAGAAAGGTGACTGGCCGATGATCCTGTCTCATATAGGACTCTGATTGGTTATTACTCAACTCTCTGAAATGTTTCTTTCGCGCCACCTCTAGTTGTCCGACTTCTCAGAAAACTGAAAGGCACAGTTTAGCCCTCATGCTGTTGGGATTGAATGTTTTCAGAGTGACATGTTCATTGAGATGTATATGAGGCCAACGCACATGGAAAGAACCAATCCGAGCGAAGACTATTGTGTGACATCAGCCCCCTGAATAAGTAGAAGTTATGTTTTCCTTTGCTCAGCGGGTCAAAGTGTCGCCACGCAGACCTTTTTACAACTCTCATTACGAGAGCCAAGCAGTCCAAACATAAATACGCGGAATTTATGGATTTCATAAAGTTAGGGCACCAAAAATATCAAGGGGGTGCTTGTATCGGCGGCTCGCTGGGCCTTGCCTGGTGTAAGCAGACGTTGTGAATGGCCTACCGAAAGGCAACGTCAACACTTTAGGAAGACGGATGTGCACTTTGAGAATAGAGTGAGGTAGCCCCCTAATCACCCCCATTAAATTGCTGTTAACAATAAGGGCAGTGATTTGAAGCTAGACATGTTCTCCCCGGGTTCCAGTGGGTAAGCATTGAGAGAGAGAGAGAGAGAGGGAGAGAGAGAGAGAGAGAGAGAGAGAGGCTGCTGCTGGTGGTAAAGGTTTAGTACACTGTAAATTTGACCCCCGCAAAGTAATTGAAAATGGAAGCATCACCGTGAACCCAGAAGAGACTGCATTCTGCATGGGGTGTAATCCATCCATCCCCAAGGCCGCTGCGAAGACGGATACGGCGTTGACACCGTTAACCCGTCCCGTTAGCATCACCGGGTCTAATGCTGTCGGGGAGAGTCTGCTGCCGATAGCCCCGGGCACGGAGCTACGGCAAAGGAGAGGCGAAGGGGGGGTGCTTTAAATTTTCTCAGCGGACGGCTACTGTGCAGCTATCATACCTTGAGGTCTGAACGTGCCGCATCAGCAGGGACACTTAAGAATCAAAGCTCTGTGGAAACGCCTTTGAATTCAGGAGCATGAGCGTGAGTCAGAATTGGAAAGTTAGAAATCCCTGGAAGAAGTTGTCAACGTCTAGCCGCGTGATGGGTATTATTCGTCAGTGTCTCCCTGCGAGGGATACGATTTGAATTCCGGGGAAAGAACGGGTGATAAAAACGTCACCTCTCGATATGATATGCGCTCCAGGCTGAAGCACCTTCAAGAGCGAGAGCCTTCAAACGGAGTCCCGCGCGTCCGCTCGCATACACAAGGAATGTCGAAGCACTTTGTCACGTTTTTGACAGATTGAGGTTGAGACTCAATTGTCATTTGCATGTTGAGTGCTCTAGTAATCATCATATATGTGTGTCCTTCCCAGCCCGCCCTGGGTAATTCAACTGGGGCTACTGCTTTAAAGGAAATGGCATATAGCTTTTATTATCTCATCGCTCTTTGGTTGTGCTCCTCTCTGCTTGCAGATGCCACTGCCGTTGTCCTCCCATTGAAACCCCTAGATGAGGTTTTCTAGAGTCTACTGGAACAAACGCTTTAACAGTATTGGACCCTCTGTTCTCAGATATCAACGTCGTTCTAATATGAAAAATGATTCATCGTCTAGATCCCACGCAGCTGAAATTCCCCGAAAGGCCCCTTAGCCGTGGAAAAGAACGAGTAACTGCCCTCTCTGACCAAGACAGTCTAGTTCAGACACCGACCCGACTGCATTTAGATCACTGGGCCCCTCAAGACGAAGTTTGACATCCCTCATTAGTAATTCATTTGCACAGACAGAGAGGGAGAATACTATCGCTGATTCATTTTCACCCCGGGCCCTTAATGAGAGGAGAGTCCCTTTGCCCCTTTAATGTGCCTTTGTAGGCTTCCACTGTGAAAGACGTTGATAGAAACTGCTGAGGTAAAACGTGATGCTTCGTATGTGATGTGATGATTTATCCTTTAGGACGCTGTGAGCTTGTATGGCGGCTAGCCCAACACAAGCTTGTAATCTCTGCGCGACAGTTCAGGAAGCAAGTTATTTTCATCTGCTTCATCTGAGCTATGTACACTACATCCCACCCCAGTGATGATGGATAAAGCATCACATTTGCAGGACTCCCTCCCCCTCTCCCCTCAGGTGTCAGACGGTGTCTACTTCCCTGTGTAAAGTGTTTCTGCGTCCTCTCCCAGGACAAGCAGAATGACCGCGCCACATTTTTTGGGGGCTGAGGCTTGAATTCCTGTGGCCGGTCCCATCACGGTCCCATTTCCCCCGGTCCTTTTTCTCCTCCTGAGGAGTGAAAGCTGAGACCCACATCGCTCTTTGCCCTCCTCCTTTCCACCACCTCCTCCTATCCTCCTCCTCTGTAAACACTGAGGCTCTGTCTGCAGCTGTTGTGGTCAGTGCTTAGCGTACAGCCAAGCCCATACCCAGTTTCTGTATGCCCTCGGCAGAATTGGTGGACGGGCAACTTTGGTTGACCTGAACAGATAGAGGGCGGTAAAAAGGCAAAGCCACGGTGACTGGTGTAGTCTGCGGCTTTACGGATCCTCCAAATGATCATATTTCCTGGCCACAAGGGGGTGGCCTGTCCTAATTGTACTGCATTCCAAGTGTAGTAGTTGCCATATGTAAGAGCAGAACCTTCCTATTGCAGTAGCTGCCCCTCTCAGCCTCGGATTTAAACTCAATAGCTTGTCAGATTAAGAGTGTTGATTTATGCCATATTAATACACTCAAGCTGCCACTAATGGTCTTGATATACATTGAAATTCATACAACCAAATGCATATATACGTCTTCTTTCTTTTTCTTTAATCATGTTGGAGGTTTTGATACTGCTGGTTCACATTCATTTGAAAGAATTACATCTTTGCAACAGACTCACAGGGCCCAGGGCCTCGGCTTTAGCTGTCTGCTTCCTCTGCTGTGACTTTCTCCTCATTCATTATATTAAAGGTAGGATATGCAACATTTTGAGAAGCATTACTACGTGCCTGTCAACTTGACCTTCAGTTAGAATTAAATTATTAGATGGCCCATTCGACTGGAATGAAATGATTGGATGGAGAAGGAGTCGACCTGCCTGTCGACTTGCATTCCCAAACAACCAGGAAACCAGACTCCGAGTAGTAGAGACCATGGTGCGACGGGGACCGTTATCGGCAAAACACCGTAACTGAGCTACAATCGAGTTCTGGACACCACATTTCCCACACCAGTCCACACTTCGGCCACGTTCGGCGGTTCGCTGCTACTGAGGTAAGAAATACTCGCATACCCTACCTTTAAAGCAAAGCTCTACCAGTGATAGTCCATTGACTCTAATTATGTCTCTCCAGTCAAAAACCCAGACAGCAATGTTCCCTCCCATGGACAATGAAATTCATTGAATTTGTAAGAGTTTATTTTTTAGTGGCAAATGAAAAGAAGTCCAAAGGTGAACAACACGTAGATGAGTCATCCTTCACTTGCATAACAGCATTGTACTGCAGGTATTCTGCATTCAGTACCAGGGGCCAGTAATGCACATAGAAAGGTGACACATCAGATGATCACTGTGGTATGATTACCCTACAAACCCACCCAGCTGTGTTAACACGAATTACTGCAAAAATATATTTTAGTTTTTTTTTTTTGGTATTTCATTTTATTTCATTTAGTCATGAAATCTGAGTTTTCTTTAAACAAATGGATCATTGCATCAGATCATTGCACATTGCGTAAACTGCTCTAGTTGGTTTAAGATACAGTCACTTGATTCAAGAACAAATGTTCCAAAAAGTTGCATTGGAAATTGAAACTAAAATCTTACCCCAATGGCAGTTTTTTGTTTTCACTTGTTTAAAGAAAAAGAAAACATTAAGACTGAACACAAGAGTGTATTACTTAATATGATCCTCATGATACAGTGAATGTCTCCTATTTAGGGTGGAAAGGAAAGGACCGGACCGGGCGACGCCTACAGACTTTGTGTTCAACACAAAAATAAATCAGGTGAGGGTGTGACAACCAAGAGTGTTACCCTCGGAGCCACAGGGAATGACGTGTCCTTCTGAGGACCTTGATGTGCTTGATCAATACATATCCCCTCTGGTGTGAACTGAAGGAGGCATGCGGAAACAGAAAAATGGTCAGTGCACATTACTCTTTAGGGATTATGTGTCATTTGCCCTTAACGATACACATGCATTTGATCAGTGCACTCAGATATCATAAATTGAAGCGACTTAATGCAAAAGGCCCATTAATATGAGCAGTGGCAGGAAAGCCCAACAAATTCCACTGATTTATCTGTGGTGATAGAGGAAAAATGAATCGCTTATCCTATTCCAGCCCTGCATCAGTCATAATTCTTAAACTGGCACCTTATTCTCCATGGATTTAATGGATACAGAGCTTTATAATTTATCCTCTTCTTAACTGCAAGTTGAATTGAATTGAATTTTAGGCAAGGGACTTTGATTACATCCTCTCTAAGTACCACAATATCAGAATCCTTCATTATATGAGAAACGAATACAAATGGGCTGGCTGAGAGAGAGAGGGGAGGGATAGACATAAACACAGAGAGACAGACAGAGAGAGAGAGACAGTCGGGCGATGAGACAGAAAGAGAGAGAGAAAAGCTCGAGAGGAGGGAGCTGAGAGTGTGCAGCAGTAGGATGAGCCACTCTTGACCATGAGACCTTCTCGGTCTTGGGAATTATGGAGGAACAGATTCAATTCACTCCCCGTCTTTGATGCCAGCCTTGCACCGCATGCCTGAATGGGCCAGGCATGCATGACTGTTGGCATGCGGTGTGCGAGGATAAGCAAGCCGCTTTTACAGGTGCATCTAAGTCTGTAGATTTGGCTGAGACTGTCAAAGCCCCGCCGCGACCAGGCAGCCACCGGACCTCAGCGTTCCCAGTCGTGGCCTGTCACCACCTTGCCAAAAATGGAGCTCATTTGTGGAATACAGTATGCCTTCCTATCGTAGTAGAGTGGGATGCAGAGTGTAGGATCAAAGCCTGCACAGGACACAAGCGCATTGCCCTGTCACACAGCGATAACCGTCATTTCTCCTGCCAGGCAGAATTCCACCCATATTTCACGAGCAAACACTGGGCCTCGCTCACCTCTCCGCACCGGTTCACATGAAATAATGACCCGTCCCAGATTGTGGGCCGTGCGCTGCGCACTTTTGCTCACAAGTTGCCTGTTTTTACAACGTGATTCGTGAAGCAAAATCCTAAAACTCGCATCATAATGCCTTCAAAGGAGAAAGGCGTGAATGTGCCAAACACTAAATCAATTAGATGTGGAATTTTCTCAACCTTAATATCACAGTGTGTCATTTTTCTTCTTCATCTGTTTCATAATGAAAAATCTGTCTGCCGTATAACTTTTTTTTAAAAGCAACTGCTATACAAACAAGGTCTGTTAGTCCCACACTGTTACGTTTATCATACTGCACTGAGTCAAAGTGTGTTTGCCTGAAAGTATTTAACTACAAATTAACTCCAATTCTACTACCTACACTCACTGTGCTCCTGCAATCAATGCTGCAGAGTTGAAAAATTCAGAATAGCAAATCTTCCTCTCGTATAGAAGCAATCCTCTTCTTCTTTATCTCTCTCAACCTATCCGACCTGAGCAAAGGTCAAACGTCTTATCACAACCCAATCAGTGTCGAGAGGAAATCGTACTATCTCTGATGTGTTTCAGGCCTGCGTGGCTACTGTGTATTGATGTTGCTACTGCTGCTGCTGTTGTTTTTGTTGCGTAGTCAAATAACATCTGGGACAGGCTGAGCTTCAGTGTGCGCCAGTGCACCAGGGTCACTGAGGGAGTCTGCTGCCAAGAGGTCAGGTCTCAGGGGGAACAAAGTCCTCAAGTGACTGTAGCCACAAGATCCAGTTCAGTCAACCGCTGCGTAGCTTCTCCATTCCACTGGGTATGACAAATGTGTCAAATCTCTGCTCTTGAACGTCCCAGTACTCCCTTCCTCACACTCTCGTTAATGATGGGCTGGAGGAGGGCGAGGAGACAGAGTGATAGATGGATCATCTCTGGAGGAGTTGGGTCCCCTGGGTGACGGTAGCCATGGTTGTCTGACTGGTCTGGCTGCATTCATGTTAGGTCTGATCTACACGCCATGGTCCGTTAAATACCGGTTAGTTGGTGTAGGTGAAGCAGTGCAAAGTTGGGGCCAAGAATCTGCATTGTTTAAAAAGTAAAAATACCAAAATACCTTTAGTGTTTTTATTCCCATGTTTCTTACCCTTTTATTTCGCCTTTGTATTGAGCACTTGGCCAAGACTTGGATGAGGTCATATCCAATTACACATTTTATAAATTCATACCTATTGACCTGCCATTCTCAATGGCCATATAGATCAATGGAGATGGCTTCAACATCTAAGAAACAAATCTCATCATTCTGAAATATATGGTGTATCCTTAGTCTGAATTGAGGAAGTGCACAGCACCATCTAGTGCCACATCTAGTGCATAAAAATGTCAGCCTCCTGGACAGATGTCATCCTGTCCTCCCACAGTACAGTGCTCTGTGTTTCTGACAGTTTCTGAACAGTCAAGAACTGGCTAAACATTTGGCTGCTTTGCATTGTAGGACAAATAATTGCATCAAAGCAGAACGCTGCCATCTTTATGCACCTGGTGCTGATCTGTTACAGTATCTTAAGTTTATTTGTTCCAGACGAACAGGACGAAAAAATAAGACTGCAATCTTTTTATTCTAAGAACAACGATGACAGCTTAAATATATTGCGTTTGAATCAGCATTCAATGAGCAATAGTTAAATGTTTTTTTAAAACATAAACATGTTCAAAAGAAATATTGTACAGATAAATAGTCAAAACCAAACAAGCCTTAGTGAGCAGTACATGAGTCACTATCACTACCCTCCTACTCTCTACTCCCTATTGTTACCCTCACACAGTGAAATGCAAAAGTATGTGGACAACAACACACTTTGTTTGTGTTGGCTGTACACTCTTGTGTTCACATCCATTTTTAGTCATCACATTTCAGCATATGATTTTCAGTCATATCAGATGACCAGTTAATGAACTACAGCCCTTTTTGATCATGGTCACATTTTTTGGGTTCCGATTAAGATTAAGATTATATTCATTAAAATTGTTCAATACGTAGTCAAAACGTTTTAATGTGGAATGATTTCTAGAGGTTTGAAACCCGTAGGTCACCAGACTCGTGACTTCCTATTGTCAGGTTCTCTTGCCTTACTCTTACCTTGGGTAGTATGCACTACATGGTTGTGGTAAAGGAGAACACGTAAAACAGATGAGTTAACAAACCTGTGTCAACTCATCATGCTCCTTCTACAGAGATTGAAGACTGACATGAATACTTCTGATGGGATATAACAAGTATATAACAAGAGTGTTGTGATGTTTCATATGTAACAAGATGGGTTTAAGAAGACATTGGCAGCAGTCGACAGCAGTCAAGACTTCAATTGAGCAAGTGGTCTTCCTATCAATACCATTTTCACTACTGCACAAAAAGGTCAAGCAAATTTAACTATATGCCTCTGTTGACATAAAAAAAAAAAAAAAATTAAACCTTTGTAACACTGGAGCGTTTGCTTCCCTGGTGAAACCACTGATCCCTTTTGAGAATTAAAAGACATCACAGTGAATTTTTTACTGCATAAGATACCCATGAAAAACCATTCCCAATTGAATCAGTTTAGATCAATTATGCAAATGATTATAAATACCCATGTAAGACAGTTACAATAAAATCACTGAGGTCCATAACAACCTTGTGTTGCAAGGCCCTGTTTACACCTGGCATTAAAAGTATGGTAGGTAATTCTTTGAGAAACATTTTTTGTTATATTTGTTGATATTGTCTTTATATCCCGACAGTAATCAATAAATTAAGCGCTCTGAAATTATTATTTTTTTAAAATCTGGTGTCTGTAGCAGCAGCAATACTGTTCGGCGCTCTTCGCTCACCGCTACTGAGGTAAAAAGTCTTACCTACCATACCTTTAACATGCACCTTGGGCAATCCTCTTATAAAATCCTAATATATATTTATACAGCCAGGTTCTTCAGAAACCACAAGAAGAAAAAATGGAAAACATAAATTGGTAAATGTTTAGACTGGCTTTTTGACAGTTAATAGCATGAGACAGTATGAATGATCTGATTGATGTTTGTCGGTGCATGATTGATTTAGAAAGACATGATGGTTCTTTGTATTATATCAATGCACTCTTGCACCTCGTGCTCTTTGATGATGAGAGGAGGGGCCAGGCGGATGATATCACCATGGGTGGGTTTCGCCAGAAGTCCATTGTCACGAAGACGCAAGCACACTTTCCAGGCATCATAGTCTAGGGGAATTGCATTATCATAAGTGAAATTACTTGACTGCAGGGTGAAATGACACCACCTACTCAAGTTTTACTCTTATTCCTCATTTAATCATGAATTTGACTGTATTTTGTACATTCTTTGATACTTTTATGCTGCTCCAACCACAGAATTTCGCCCCCGGGGATCAATAAAGTATCTATCTATCACACAGAGGCATTGATCTACAAAACTGGCCAAGAAGCAAAGAAGCTTACCACTTCCATGCTACATGTTAAGTTTGCCCTGATCAAAATAACCTGTCATAGTTACTAAACATCATACCCACTAACAGACCAATCATCAATGTCCCTGACAGGACCACAGTGTTGCCAGTGGTGCTGTACTGTACCTTTGGTCTCCTTGATGACGATGGCATTGAGCAGTCCTTTCCCCCTGACTGCGGTGATGACGTCTTTGGGCAGCTTTCTCAGCCCAGCCCTCAGCACCTTTCCCATGTTCTCAGCATTCTCCGCCAGCTTCTCCTCCTCCATGACCTGCAGAAGGAGAAAGGAGCTGCTACTATTGAGTAAGCACTTATGATATTGCTGACTGGGTGAAATGTAAAATTTCTGTTAAGTTAAAGAAGAACATATTCTACCTTTGTAAGTAAGAGGCTTCAAAATGATTAACTTTATAGTACTGGATTTCTCACCATGTACTCAGTTCAAGCAAGAGCAAAAACTAGATTTCTAGATAGAGTTCTTGAAGGTTGTCGACCACCATAAGAGTGAAAGATAAGTGAAAGACAGATGAACACTGACCTCTAGTGAAGCGATAGCAACTCGACAGGCGAGGGGGTTGCCTCCATATGTGGAGCCGTGTTCCCCAGGCTTGATGGTCAACATCACCTCATCATCACACAGCACAGCAGATACCTGACACCCAAAAACACAAAACCGCAAGATAGTTCAAACAAAGACAAGAGTTGCTAGGATCTATACAGTCTACCGTACTTTGACTCTTACAAAGCAAATCTATAAGGTGATATGATAAAGTGTGACTCAACGGCAGAGCAGATTAAGTAAGACACTTACAGGGTAGACTCCTCCAGACAGTGCCTTGCCCAGAATCACCACATCCGGACGCACGTCCTCGTGGTCCACAGCCAGCCGTCGGCCGGTACGTGCCAAGCCCGTCTGCACCTCATCAGCAATAAACAACACCTGGAGAAAAAACACACAGTAGCAGCAGTCATTTCAAAAGCCCTGAATAATATTGGTGTTACCATGGTGGTCACCGCAGTGCTGTGGCCAAAGAGCCAAAGTCAAGTTGGGCAACCGGAAGTGAGACACATCTCTATAGCTGGGTGCTAAGAAATGTTGCGCCCAGGTGTTGAAATGGTGTTGAAAAATCATTTTCTACCTATCAAGTCGACTTGCTCCATGCTAACATACAATATGTGATGTGGTCGTAGGCAACTAGAATTATCCAAAGTAAGAAGACTGGCTTTTTAACAATAAAAACGTTGTAAATTTTTATTATATGGCCTGTAGATTTATACATTTAAAAAATAAAATACATCTTCAGGAGCACATCTTGCCCAGAATGCATTGTGATCGTTCGATAGATAATGGTGCGTCACATTTGAACTGGGAAGTCGTAATTTCCGAGTTCCCATTCGGAAATTTCAACTGGAACGCCCCCTGAAGTCGGATTTCCTACTCGGAAAGTTGGAAGAACCTTCACAACCCCGACCTCAAGATCCAAGATGGCTGCTCAAGATCCAAGATGGCTGCTCCTAAGTGAAAGCTGTAATAATATACTGTTTATAAGCACTTCTGTCTTATTTGTGCCTCATTAAATCAGTCGTACGCACAGTACTGTCCAACTTCTATCTGTGGACATGTTGCTATGGTGTTTGTATGTGCAAAATACCACGTAATGCATTGTTATCAACTGGTATGGCTAACAATGGCTAGATAGCTAATCTTGGTTTTCCGACTTGTACCGGAACACGTCAACTCGGGTGTGACGGCATTCCCAGCTCCGACTTCAGAGGTAAATGGAACGCAGCATAAGTTTAAGTAACAAAACAATATTTATGGAATTAACTCATCTGTGATATTTTATTACTCATTGCTCTGTGTAATTATTACTATTATCATTATTAGGCCTGCTTAAGAGCAAGTGCATTCCGTTTCAAATGCGCTCCCCGCTCAGACATTGTCCCCTGCTCTGCAAGCAGCCACTCATGTGATGTATGGCCCTACGTATCATCAAGTACCAAGAAGACATTCAAGAGGGACAACTAAAATAAGTAAGTTACATTTTCACATTTTAGCTGCCATTTTCAACTCCCATAATCCTCTTCGTATGCAAACTAGTTTTGATCTATCACCTTTCGATGATAGTAAGACAACACATTCTGGTATCAGCAGTGCCTCTATGTACGCATGCAATATGCTACAGTATAAGCTATGTTAGGTAACAGTTCAGTTGCTAATGTCAACTAAGGGCACGTTCACACCAACAAGGTGAGGCCAGGTGAGAACAATGGTATTCAAACTCGTTTGGCATAAAATAACCTCTCCGAGACAGCAAAGACAGTTCAAATATGTTTAGCTAGATGTACAGGGACTGGAACTGGGACAAACTGGAACTGTTATAAAATAAAAAAATAAAAAAAAAACTACTTGTGAGTCCAAGTGACTTTTGTTTACAATCCCTAGTTGTGTGAACGTAAACAAACAAATACAAAAATACAAGTAAACTTTTCAACTATGGTTTGGACCAAAGAACTGAATGAACTATAGGTGTGATCACGTCCTAACAAGTCAAGTAGGTTAAGGTTACTATACTTTCTGCAGTATGACCAACTAGGGAGCCAGAGAGCTGAGATCACATTCAAATACATTGGGAACTACAGTAGATCATCACACTGCACACTAAAACAGATAACATTAGTACATAAAGCATTATACATGCTAATGTAGCAGACTCTATTGAAGTAGGATACAGAATTCACCGCTTCAACTATCCACACCGTTATGTGTGTTATGTTTGTCAGTGTTGGTGACACACGCTGGTGCAGTCGCAAGACAGAATTCATTGCTAATTAATAATTAACAGCAAACCTGGACTTAAGCAGTATGCCATCTTCCCAATAAAGATAAAGTTGAGATAGCCTAAGTCAATCAGCCATTCTTGAAAAAGATAAACTCATTCATGCTTGTATTTGTTTGTCAAGACTCACGTTGTGTTTGGTGCAAAGTTCTCTGACTTTGGTCAGGTAGCCCTGGTCAGGCACCAGCACCCCCGCCTCCCCCTGGATGGGCTCCACCATGAAGGCTGCAACATTAGGATCTTGAAAGGCTTTCTGGAGAGGTAAAAAAACAAACAAAGACAACCCCAATGTGAACCGGACAATTTTATCTATGACTATGATAACCTTTTCTATAGATACATGTTACTTTAGTCAATCATTAGGTCCTTATGTTTACATAGACAAGTAGCTCAGCTAGTTTTGAAAGATAATGAGAAATAAGAGTTGTTTTGGAAGATCTCCAAAAACGCCAACACCTGGGAAAACCGGAGACCTGTCTCACGAAGCGAGATTAGTGGGTTAGCGAGCTAACGTTGGTCTTAACTCTGGATTTTCAGTCTCAGAATGTGTCACTCTGACTGGCACCATAACTGCGCCATTGTGCTAAGTATCTATAGTGGATTTGTTTTACTAAATGTAAATAGCCATGACATTAGAGTAGAACTAGCTAATTTGCTAGTGCCTTGCAAATTGACGTTTGAGCGGCAGAAAATCTTTGCTTTGCATAAGGATTTATTTTATTAGAGATATAATAAATGTTTGTAGCACTTAATTATGTTTTGTTAAATATGCTGCTATGGATCTGTTTCATGCGATTGGCTATTTGTTAAAATTGCCCACATTTTAGACAATTTACCAAACACTTTGTCCAGTGGATTGGCCCACATTAGCTGCCTGTGACAGTATCAAAATCAGAAAAGGCACATTGGAAATCCATTACAATGTTTTGTTATGACTGAAACAACATGAACATAAAGACAGATGAGTCTTGACGATAAGGGTCTAAACCTGTACCTCTAGTGCGGGAATGTCATTGTATGGCACAAGCTCAAAGCCTGGCATGTAGGGTCCAAAACCGTCGTAACTGCTGGGGTCGGTGGAGCTGGAGATGGCTGCCAAGGTGCGGCCCCAGAAGTTACCATCTAATCAAGAAGAGCGAATAACATACATGGTTATCGGACTGTACTCAGTTTACAGCCTTACATAATGTAGATGATTGAGATTGTATTAAAATATAGGACAGCTACTTACTTGCGAAAATGATCTTGGCCTGGTTCTTGGGAACACCCTTTACATTATAAGCCCACTTACGGGCTAGCTTGCAGGCAGTCTCGCCACCTTCAACACCTTTAGGTACAAAAGAAGAAAACAAATACATCCATGATGACCTTTGAAGATGTAGTGCGCTAACAACTCACTTTGCTGTTTCTAACGTGTTCTATTATGCATCAAACAACGACCACACACACATCCCTGATGGTTTCCTTACCCGTGTTCATGGGCAAGACTTTATTGTAGCCAAACATCTTGGTGATGTACTCCTCGTAGGCTCCCAGCACGTCATTGTAGAATGCTCTGGAGGTGAGGGTGAGTTTAGAGGCCTGGGCGTTGAGCGCTGCAATGATCTTCGGGTGGCAGTGGCCCTGGTTCACTGCACTGTAGGCACTCAGGAAGTCATAATATCTGTTACCCTCCACATCCCACACGTAGAGGCCTGGGGTAAAGAGAAGAAACAGGAAAAAACAGCCCACAAGTTGTTTCCAATTCACTTTGGAGAGGCATATGTGACCCATAAGTGGACTTACAGAGCTCACACAAACACCAAACAATGACGTACAATCCATATTTCCCGGCCAATGCAAGAAGCTTTGCTTATACTGTTTACTCTGTTTATACTGTCAGCACTGTCATACTGTACATATGTAGCATCTTCACACCTAACCCTCCTGTTTATACTCCTGTTTATACTGTTTTATACTGTTTATTCCATATTTATGTTCATATTTATCCATACTATAGCCCTCCTGTTCATACTCCTGTTTATACTGTTTATTCCATATTTATCCCCATATCCCATATTTATCTCCATATGTACAGACTTCTATTCTGCACTTTACTACTATTTGCACTTCTGATTAGAAGCTAACTGCATTTCGTTGTCCCAGTACTTGTACTTTGTGCAATGACAATAAAGTTGAATCTAATCTAATATTTATTATGCACCCATTAACTATCCTCGTTGGTCATCGTGTCACAGAATGTACTCACCCTCTCCTTTCTCCAAGGCCACGGGGAGAGGGTGGTAGTTGTGTGCTCCATACTTGTCTTCACGCGCATAGACCTCCTCTGGGGTGAGGGGGTGTTCAGGCCTCAGTTTGGAGGCGGCGTTGGAGGCGGGACGTGTGCCAGAGTGGACGCCGCGACTGAGTAAAAGGGCAGTGCCACTCAGGCGGCGGCTGAGCGTGGAAATCATCGTTTTCATTCTGACACGTTGCTACGCCTAGTCAGGTAAAAAAAAAAGGAGAGAGAGAGAGAGAGAAGACAAATTCTCAGATAAGCTCTTGAAGTGTTTCCACCATTAACCCCCCCAATTTAGCTCTCAGAGATGTCACTTAAGAATCTCCCCCATAAGAGACAACCCCACAGAAACCGCAAAGGGTTAAATCTACGATATACCAAGCCACTGCTGTGTGAGATTTCATCTACTCAGCAGATCGGAAGAGCACACGTCTGAACTCCAGTCACGCC
>CABFOP010082200.1:0-12121 GCA_900683385.1 Anoplogaster cornuta
TAATAAGTACGTCCAATCATTTCATTCGGTCCAAATGAAATGATTGTTAACGTTACCTTCAGCTCTAATTAAATGATTAGATGATCCATTTGGCTGCAATGAAATGATTGGGACTTGATTGATTGATTGATTGATTTATGTCGGGATATAAAGACAATTTCTACTAATATAACCAAAAATGCTGCTCAAAAACTTACCTATCATACCTTTAAGTGATGTTTAATCACACCTGGGTGTGTCTGGTGAAATTGAACCCAATTATCAATTAAATTTGGTTGATTAGTTGCTTTAGTAACTAAGGGGGTTGGACAGCTTCTTTCCTTCAATAAATGTAATCATCATTTAAAAACTGCATTTTGTTTATGTCATTTAAGTGTGACAAATATGCAAAGTAGAAGAAGAAATCGGGAAGGGGGCAAATACTTTTTCACAGCACTGTATGGGCCACTCAGCTGAACTTCTGGGTGACATCACACAGCGGCAGCCAATCATATAATAGCACTGATCCGTCGTTCCTATTGGTGCTACAGCAGTGGCGTGAACACTGATACCTTTAGGGTGCCAGTAGAGATGAGTGTTGGCTACACAGATCTTCCTAGGTGGCTCATTCAGGTCCTCAAACACACTCACCTGCAGAGAAATATTGTGTTAGAGCAGCATTTTCTGTTATATTAGTAGAAACTGTCTTTATATCCCGACAGAAATCAATAAATCAATCAATCAATAAATCAGTCCTCTGGAAAAAAAAAGAAATAAATCCGGTGTCTGTATCAGTTGTAATACTGTAATAAATACGTCCAAATGATTGGCTGCATATTCGGCCGTTACTGCCTTCCAACATCCATTTGGTAAACCAGAGTCGAGTAATTAACACTGTTTACCACTGAACTATGGTGGAGAGGACTTCTGTCTCTAAAAAACACTAACCAGGATATATTGGACAAGTGGACTTCTGGACACCACATTTACCACACCGGTCCACATTTCGGCACCGTGTGGTGCAACTCTTCTGTCGCAGTTAATAAGGTAAACAAAGAACTTTCAGAATTGCTCGTATTCCCTTTAACTGAATACTAATTGAAATATTAGTTTTTTTTCTTCATAACTTCCCCTTCAGCACTTTCTGGTGTCGGGAGGAAATGACATGCAAAACCTTCAACCGTGCAGAAATAGACAAACGCATCAACATGTGAAGACTGCCGCATATAAAGCTTTAAAAGTTTAAGCCAAGAAGCATTTTATTGTCCAAGCAGAAGTTATAGGTTCCATACAATAAATGATGAAGAGCATTAACTGAAGGCAACATGATTACAACAGGATGAGGAGCGACACACTGTGCTGATACAAGAGCAACGGAAATAAGCGACCTACAGAAAATAAATCTGTAATTCGCAACACCCAACACTGATGATATTATCTTATCTGAATACATAACTTGTAAACCTGAACAGATTAATCTTACTAGCACAACTGCTTCAGGGACATAACCCTGCCTACTGTACATACTGTAACACAGTTAGAGACGAAGGAGAGGTTCACTCGTGACACCAACAGCACCAGACTACACGCAGGAGAGGCTGTAGTTCTGAGTTGTGTTGTGTGGCGGTGCCATTGATTAGCAACAAATGGTGCTTTAGGTTAGTATAGTAATTGGGAGTAAAAGAAGGTGACAAGGAGTCCCCTTTTATAGTTTAAGTGCTGATGAAATGTCACATGATCCCTAAACAAAATCCAGACTACAGTCTTCTGCATATTTGCAGTTAATACAAAAGGTGATTAAAGTGAATATATTCTTCATTTGGCTTTCGTCCGCAGGGCAGGAAACTAACCTGTTCATCCACCGACACACAAATCCACCAGTCACTTTCACCACTTCACAAACCAAAGACAGAGGAGGTGAGATGTTTTTATCTAAACTCCTTTTTTAAGTCACATTAGGGCGGGGGGGGGTTAATCCGACTGTATCACTTCAATTTTTCACAAAACCTAAGAAACAAACAAATCCTGAAAATGAGGTACCTGTAGTGTGGTAGAGTTGACAACCGAACCGGCAACTGACACCTTACCAGAATGTGGCCGGTGGCTGCTGTTAATTTCCTACCCTGCTTGTCAAATGAAATAAACATCTAACTAAATAGCGAACACAGGAAATGTTCAACAAAATAAAGCAACCCAATTTTGGTGACTACGCAATTGAATGGCACTATTTATATTGCCTGTCATCAATATGGTGTCATACTGTGTGTCACCAATATCCCCAAAGAGAATAGTAGAAAAAAACAATATAAATGGCTTAAATCTTCTAAACAAGTACTGTGTAGTGATACAAAAATAAAATCAAACTTTTATGCAGCTCATTATTACACATGAAAAAAAACACTGATAATCAAATGAAAAGCCATTTTCAACGTTTCAATCAGAGGTATAACACAGAGCTCCTAATTCTCTACCATCAGCTGAAAACGTACACCATTAGTGCTGCAGGTTATTAGGGTCCATCTACAACGTAGACTACTGCCTAAAGCAGGAATATAGTACACGTGGGTCCGACATCTGGAATCCAGTAAAGCAGTCTACATACAACTATCATTTTGGAGGGAGTGGCTGCAAAGTTCTGCTTGTCTGCAGTTTTTTTTTTTAAATGAAAAACAATCAGTATAGACAGAATAGTACTGTTCGTGACACATCTGGATAGGTAGTAGAACAGTAGAGTTCCTCGTACAGCCTCTGGGTAATAATTCAACTGCACCTTTCAACAATTTTAGCCTGCCAATACATTATAGTGTTGTGTAGATGTGAATTTGTTTGGATACCGAACACAGTGGCTCGTAGCGAGCACAGACTTTACCAGCCACAATTTATTAACTGGTTAGTGGCTGATTGTAATTTCCACCCTGGCAAAGTGAGGTTCAGGTTTACTACATAGTTACAACCATTCCTACAGAGTATCTGCCATGATTTAACAAATTCACTGTTACATAAATGCAATAGGGATGCACCGATTGTGAAATTCTGGGCCGATACTGATGTTTAAAATAACAACTTGGCCAATAGCTATGTTATATTACATGTCTGAAACTCAAATTTTCCTGGGAAAAAAAGTTTTAAAAAGTACAAATGTACAGCTATAAAATAAACCCGCTCTACTTATGCTTCTGGGCCTCAGTTAAAATTTTGCCCTGATAATATTTAGCCAACGCAAAATTGATGCAACACAACAGATAAACATCAGCCACTGCCATCGGTGAATGTCATCTTATTTGCTGACAGGCCGATGGCAGTCAACCAGGCGAATATCGGCTGATACTGATGTACGGCCGATACATCGGTGCATCCCTAAAATGCAATCGAATCATATTTAACATAAATATCAAACTGCCTTTTGTCTGAGGCCAAGCTACAAATGTCCTTGGTTCCACCTACTTTGTATATATTCATGCAACAGTACACCAATAGTTGGTCCAACAAAGTTCGGATTTCTTCAGGACCTTTTCAAATGTCTGTCATTCTGATGACTTATGAGAGCAATGTTACTTAAAGAACAGCAGGGCAGTCCTTAAATGACCTCAAGCCAATGACTGTATGGCTGCTGCCAGATGAGACAGAAGGTTCATTGATAGTACACTTAAAAACAATTCATCTCTAATCTCTTTTTAAGCCTCATACATTTCAAGGTGAACTCCACAACTCTCTCCCTCTGCCTTTTTGCCGATCATTGAATGTTTCCTACCATGTTCATGAAAAGTATTTACAGGGACAGATAAACGGGACCGTCCCACTCCGTGTTTGAATGATTAATCTCTGGATCCGGTCCTCCAGTGTGCTTGGGGGTGACGGCACTGGCTCTTCTTTTAATCGACTTAATTGTATTGTGCACATAGTACTTGACTTCTCTCCATGTCCTGCTCCTCAAGGCAGGTTCGGCGGCCAAACACGCATCGCATTCCTTCTTACCTGGTGCTTTCACCAGTTTACAAATGTCTCCAAACTGGCGCCTCACTGCTGCCTGTTCCACCTCACTCCACAATCTCTTGGTTCTCTTTTGAGTCTTTACAGAAGAAGTGCCTTGTTCTCCTGCAGGGGACACGGGTGTACTTGTCGGTACCACCGGCACGCTGTCAGGAACCATGGGTGCATGGATAGTCGGGACAACCTGCACAGTTGCGGGTGGGCTTGTGGGGTATGCTGGTGTACTTGAATGGTTCAGAGGTGTGAATGAAGAAACCATAGGCCTACTTCTATCATTCAGTGGTGTGAATGTAGGGACCATTGGTGTACTTGGAGCATTCAATGGTGTGAATGTAGGGACCACTGGTGTACTTGGAGCATTCAGTGGACTAAAAGTAGGAACCATTGGTGTACTTGTAGTGTTGTGTGGTGTATATGAGGGAGGTATTGGTGTATTACTAGTGTTCTGTGTAGCATATGCTGGAGGCATTAGTGTATTTGTAGGGTTCTGTGGTGTTAACGTGGGAACCACTGCTGTATCAGTAGCATTTAATGGAGTGAAAGTAGAAATCATATGGGCCATATTCGTACTGGTGGAACCCATGGGTGAATACTCTGGGACCATTGACGTAATCTCTTGGGGGAATGGAATAGCTAAAGGAGTTGTTGCCGAGTTCTCTCTTATGCCAGTCGGCTGTGTTGTTGTCAAACTACAAATAGTGTCTTTGTTATCCACCAAATCTTTCTTGACTCCTTTTGGCCTCTTCGGCTTCAAAACGCTGTCGTCTCCATCAGCTTTGTGCTGGTAATACTTCTTTCTAATCGACTGCAGTCTGTTGTGCACATAGCTTTTGACATCTGTCCAAGATCTGCCAAGCAAAGCCGGCTCAGCGGCTATGCATGCGTTGCATTCCTTTTTACCTGGGACTTTCATCCTTGTGATAAATCCACCTAAGTAATGCATCACTGCAGCCTGCTCCTCCTCACTCCATGCTTTTTTATTTGAAGCACTCCTTGGAGATGTTCCTAAAAAAGTCGAATGATGTAGAGAAAAACAATCAGTACGGTACAAAACATTGTCTTGGCAAAAGTTTAAAATTTTCATGCAATTGAGGAAGCTGCAGCCTCTCAATATAGTGGTAAAGGAAATGTAATTGGATATTTACAATCCAACCTTTGTAATAAAAAAACAGCACACGAGAGTGAAAGGCTCCATAATAAAGCAAAAGATACTCACCATCTCCTGCAGTGCTGGGAGGATCTGAACCCACATTTCTATCCATTTTCAGCAGTTGTTTGCTCACTTCCTCCAACAGTGATGGGTTTTCTGAGAGCCTATAACACTCCTGACTGCTTCTTCCCACCAACTTGGCCACTTTGTCCAATTCGCTGTCACTGAGGCTCATTAGCTGCCAGTAGCTGGCGATTTGCTCTCTTACTGATGAGGACAGAATAGCATCTGGGTTTCTAACGCCACACTGATTTGCTGCCCTTCTGACACAATCCAATCCTCTGATGTAGGATGGGCCTTCAGTTCGTGCAAAGAGGTATGGGTTGTCTTTTGCCACACCAGCTTGCTCTCGATTTTCAATGAGTAAATCAACTGACAGCGCAATCCTTTCAGTTAGTAGAACCAGCATGTTTCTACCGTACTGACCTTCTAGTTCTAACCTGGTGAATTTGTCACCGAGCTCCAATTCCAATCTTGTGCATTTCATTATTTGATCCGCAGATGGCACAAATGTTCTCTTTCTGTTACTGTAAGTTTGAAAAAGCATTCTACCAATATTTCCTACTCTTCCTCTGTTGAGGAGACAAACCTCTGCAAGAGTCGCCTCGCTGAGCTTTTTCCATGTTGACAAACTAGGACTTTCTTTTAGCTCCGTCTTTGCTTCGTCTCCTTCCTTCGTGATACATTTGTGTAGTTTGACCAAATCGTCTACCAGAGTTGATTTATCCATTTCCACTTTCTTAAGCTCTTGCTTTTGGGAGGCAGATATGAGAGCTTTGCGAGAAAAACTATCATTCCATTTTGTATCGAGAAGCTGTATGAACTTTTTCACTTGACCCTCAAATTCACTGTCCTCTGTCATACGACTCTCACCGAAAGCGATTTCTGCAGCTCGTTTAAGAGAGTAACCAATCTTTGACACAAGGGAAACAGTTTTAAACTTACTGGAGCTTGGGTCAAAACCACTAACTTTCTTGGCTCCTTCAATAGCCAATTCAAATTTGGATGGTAGACATATTTCATGCAAATATTGCACACTACTGTCAAGTTCATTCACAGCAAGAACAAATCTACCCAGTTCCCTCATTTTCTGTGCAATGTAAGCAAACTGAGATTTGTCATGGTCATGCTTAGCAGACAGCGCATTTCCATATTTGCAAATAAGGGGGTCATTTCTGACATGCCTCGAGATATCATCTTGATGCATGATGTGAATAATTTCCTCGCAGCCTCCTGTTAAGAACTCAGACATCGGAAGAAGTCGAGAGGCGGCACTGTGGACTCTGCCTTTTCTTGTTCTTTCCGTGGGGGTTTGATCTCCCTTTTTTGCCTTACATGACCGCTCATGTCTCCATAGATCAGTTTTGCGGTAAAAAGCAAAGCAGTGTTGGCAAGGCAGGAAGTCGCGAACAGATAAAGTGGGATTCTTTACCTGTTTCTTTGTCACAATTTCCCCCTCTCCGCTTTTGAGAACTTGACAGTTGTGTTCATAATCTCCTTTATTGCGAATTTGATCAAGCAAGCTCTGTCTGACTTTGGAGCCTTTGGGAAAGTGTATGGCATGGGCGACGTCCGTTTCATCAGAATGTTTCCTTTCCAAATGCTTTGCAAGTTGGGTAAAAGCCAGTTTGCAATATAAACAGAAGTGCTTTTTGCATGACTCTTGTTTGTCTTCATCTACTGCACTAGATGTTGTAACAAGCACTTTCTTACTGGTCCTTGAACTTGATCTTGTTGGTTGTTTCCTCTCCGCAGTTTTCTTGTGGCGGCCTGATTGGGGTTTTACAATCTCCTTTGAGAACCCCTCTGATGGGTTACCTGTGGTGTTCTCGTCAGACAGACCAACATCTGTACCATTTGAGTGACTTCCCACCACGTCCTCTGCCTCATCACCTGAGTCATTCCCTTCTTCAATGAAACTCTGTTCATCAACCATCTGCTTCTGCTCCACATATAATCTCCCTTCTTCACTGATTGGACTCTTCGCCCCTGTCAGGGTCATTTCTGCGCTGCTGCTTGGATTCTCATGTTCAAAACTCAAACTAATTTCACTTGATAAACCAACATTTGTGCCTGCTGGTATCCCACCTGCCTCTCCTAAACCTTCCTGCTTGGTACTTAAACTAGCTGAGTTGCTGGCAGTGTTTCTGTGCTTGTTGATGTTCCTCCCATTTTGGGGAATATTTTCATGCTCCCTTTCATGCTCAGTGTTTGTACTGGAAATACTCCTTGGCATTTTCTCGCAATCTCTTGGATCATCCAAATCTTGCAGGATATCCTCATTCACTCTCAGAGTACCCTCTTCATCTCTTGTACCGTCAAGGTTGAGATTCAATTTAAAAGCATCACTTGAACTTCTCTCTTCAATCAAGCTCTTCTCTCCTTCAAATGATCTCTTCTCGTCAATAGTACACGCCTGTAAGAGAACAAGTATATGTAAGATTCATAACCAAATCCGAGGCCATGAATAATTTCGACTAACATTAAAAAAGATAGGACAAAAAAAAAAGCGGGAAAAATAAAAGTCGAGAAATTACTTAGTATTGCCCTTTGAAAATCATCTGAGCGTAATTAAATTGCTGTGTAATGTATCAGCACCTTGGTAACGCCCCCAAGATCCAAGCTCATTCAAACAATGCGATGGCCACACATCACCGTTTAGCGTAACATTGGTGTGGAAAAAAACAAAAACCCTGAGACCTTTCAAATCTTTGGTACAAAACCCACATGTGACCCATTCGAGAAATAGTTGATGGCTTTATTGGATCAAGCAGCGACTACAACGATTTGACATTGTAAATGTCTGACCAAGAATATTTAGTCATGGGATGTTGGATGAAATGCTGCATGGAGAGAGGGAAAGTACAGAACAGAATATGCAGTGCAACTACACCTACATTCATGACTTGCCTATCAAAACAGATATTAATTTAATTCCACTTTTATATGTCCTTATATACAAAAGACGGGTTAGAATAAGGGTATTTTCACAGTCAAAATGATAAAACTAATGATTAAACACAAAATCTCTTCAATCTGACTGAGGAAATCTATCAGTCCAGGACCAGACCAGGACCAGACCAGGTACAGACCAGGACCAGACCAGGTACAGAATCAAAACAAGGCCATCAGCCATTTACATAAATACAGTTGAGCTTCCTGATCAGACGTCAGCTACGCTTTCAAATTCTGATAAGTGAATTACGATTAAAAAAAAGATAAAACAAAAAAATATCCTGCTGCCATGATAGTTACCAGCACACGTTCTGCTATGATGATGATACAACACATGTTCTGAACGCATATATGTACCTGCATCAAAAGGTTCATCTTGTCCAGTGACTTCATGTGTTCATTGCCTTCTTCTGCTTTCTTGTTCACTGCAAGAAAAGACCACACTACAGTCTCTAATGTACACACTTCCATTTCAAATCATGAATATAATGTCCACGTTAGCCTAATGTATAATTACATATACAAACCTATACATCATATGCATAGTTAAACATTAAAACTTCATGAGATAGTCTTTGTGAGATGCTGAAGTTATGACAATTGCATAAATTATCTTTGTTTGCATAACTATTTTTTTCTCAAAGATGCCAAAGAAAATAACTGATATATAACCGTTACCACAGTATTTCTGCTACCTAATCTAGAATCAGGAAATGGGTGTACTCAAACTAAATAACTTATTTAGTAACTTACTAATAATTACTGTAAATATTAACAATATTTCAATTTTAATAAACAAGGTCTGATTGAATTTATTTTTCCATAAACAATTAAAAATCAAAACATTTGAAGGCACACTCTTACCTTTGTTTGCTACAAAGGGAACACTGCTTTGGAGTCCTGAAAAATGTCTTGAAGCTCTGAAATATTAGTAGTCATAAAGCAGTAAAGTCTGTCGATCTTGAAGTGACAGATTCATCGGTGCTCGGCTTCAAAATCTTCTTTACCATTCTATTATTTGCAGGTACTATAAGTTTAACAATTTAATATTTTTGGGGTAAATCTATCATTGTGGTTGATTCATTCACCCTGTATAGTGCCATAGTTCATCATTTTCCCTCCCTGCTGATCGATGCCTAACTGACAGTGGACGCTGCTGCCGTAGTGCCTCTGCAGACATGGCAGTCCTTCTTGGTCCTCGTACACCTCCCAGTAATGACTACAGACACCCCGTCGGAATACTCATGTTCCTGGATGGTGCTTACCAACCCCACCGGTTTAGTCTCACTCTTTTGTATATGTGTTTTAATGAAGGTTTTTCAAGTCATCACTTATATGGTCACTTTTGGCTCTTGAGACGCGTGTAGGCGTCCGTTGAAGACCCCCGTACCCCTTCTCTTGGAAGGTTTCAACACAGGCCTATCTTTTAGACCAGGAGGAGGTCTAAAAGTCCAGTTCGTTGGGCCTGACGCCTGATGTTACGGTCCACCTAGGCGTCGCCAAGACCCTCTTTTTGTGTCTCAATTAGTTTTTCAGCTCTTTCAGCTCTTCCCTTCCCCTCGTTGGGGTGTGCAGCTGTCCCGAGTTCCGGCCATTCTTGTTTATAGGTATTCATTTCCCCTTTTTGGGTTCTTGTCTTTGTTTTTCTTCCAGGCCGTTCAAGTGTTATGTCACACATGGCTCTGACACCTGCGTTTTATCTTGTTTCTTCCAGGGGGTCCAGCTCCTGGTCTGGAGGGCGGGTTAGCCCCCTCTCCAAGGCCATCCCCATCGCTTTCTTTGCTCCTCCTTTTAAGCGAGTCGCACCCTATCTAGTGACAGGATACCCATGTGTCTCAAAATCGGCTATTGCTATGGCAACGGGCAGCAGCCAGACCACGACTCCCCACAGGACATTCTCGAATCCCTGGAGTACACTCCTGATCAAGTTTCCTACCTCCCTATTCCTTCCGCTATTCCTTTCCTACTACGCCTGCGCCCATGGTCAATACAAAGAGTGACTGTCCGAACCAATTACTTTCCACGTCCACCTTGCCCCAGTTAGAGCAGTTTCCCGAGCTTAGGTCCAGCATGCGAGAGCTTGGCCATAGCCCAGTCAGCGTGAATATCTTGAACTGAACATGATCATTCAGGGTCTTCCATGGGCAATTAAAATCATACTCTTTACCATAGATATCACTCTTCTTATCTCCCACGTTATCGCAGAACAGGGTATTTGCGATATACCTATTGGGAAGTCCATCTTCCCAATAGGTATTCATTCAGAGGTGTATAGTATGGTAGTCCCATATGCAATCTTTGGCCCCAGGTGTTTGCGAGCTTGCCCTAAGGTTGCCAGAAGCACTGCTTGCGGTAAGTCATACCAGAACATGCCTGCCGATCCACCCTTCTGTGGTGGCGGGTTCCTGCTCTTGTACCAGGGGCTCAGATCGGGGTTTTCGCACTGCTCGGCAGACCCATCTCCTCCCCTTATCCCCCAGTAGATCCTGGTCTTGTTTCCCTGTATTTTTATCCACCTGGTCTGAGCCACATGGGCCATTGCGGCCGCCGCTTCTTCTCGGTGTTAGTTAGGGTACCGTTGGTTACTCGGGATGCAGTTTATCGTAGTACCCCCGAGTCGTGTCTGGATAGAGCCCTGTGTATGACCCTCGTCCACTAATTATGGTAAATGGACTGCATTTATATAGCGCTTTTCTAGTCTATCAACCACTCAAAAGTGCTTTACAACAATGCCTACATTCGCACATTCATACACCGATGGCGGCAAGCTACCACACAGGGTGCTGCTGGCGCAACCATCGGGAGCGATTTGGAGCTCAGTATGTTGCCAAAGGACACCTTGACATGCGGACTGGAGGAGCCGGGGATCGAACCACCGACCTTCTGATTAGTGGCCGAACCGATCTACCTCCTGAGCCACAGCCACCACTGCGTTTCAAATTCCCATTTTTAGGAAGGTTCCATTCCCTTGCGAGTCCCTTCCAGCACAGCAGTAAAGGGGGGAAGGGTCAGGTTTCTCGTATCCCACATGGCCCCCATACCCGTGGTTAGGTCGGATCTTATCCTTGTATCTCCCACACAGACCTGAAGTTTTTTTTGTTTATTATTTGAGGTAAGAATATACAACTAATTGAGACACAAAAAGAGGGTCTTCACGACACCTAGGTGGACCATAACACCACTAATAATGCCTCTAACCATGTTGCTCCTCTCTTCTGCATAGGAAAGTGCAATTTTAATGCAATATCAGGATTCACATTAGTCTATACAGTAGTACTAATAAATTACATGCTTTTGTTGGATGTTTATATATCACAAACATGCGTTTTAAGTGTGGAGGTTCCAGCCAAGCAAGTATTCAAGTTTATTAGTGCCTTATTTGACCAATACAGCAACACAAGTTATGCTGGTCATCCACAAAATGCACATTGTTCATACCATGACTGCACAATCACTCACACATACACACGAGGGGTAACCAAGGTGCAAGATATATACATCTGTAGAATGTGTTTTTTCTTGGATTTGAAATCCTCAGAGGATCAGCTTTTACTTATTTGATGGCAAAGAACACAATGTTACATAAACGCTGCTCAGTTTATAAAAAAATAGGTGTGTGTGGGTCATATGGAGTGGGGGGCGGTAGTAAACTTAAAAATAATGATTAAAATGATGTAATGAAGGGGAAGTGACTCACCTCTTGGTCCAGATTGTACTCCTCTTTGGAGTTGAGTGCCAATTTTACAGACATGTAATCTCCACTCTTCACTGCATCCCGTAACTCACCTGAGGGAAAAGTTAGGAAGGTGAGGGGCAAATACATTATATCCTAGGCTAAAATTAAAGGTAATACGAGCAATGTTCTGAGCAACATTTTCGGTTATATTAGTAGAAATTGTCTTTATATCCTGACAGAAATCAATAAATCAATAAATAAAGATTTTTTTTTTTTTAAATCCGGTGTCTTAGCAAGCGGTAATAATACCA
>CABFOP010082206.1:0-11655 GCA_900683385.1 Anoplogaster cornuta
TATTACACACTTTGGCAATGACCGTAATCATTAGGGGATCAGAATAGATTGTGCAATATTAATATATGCAGGACATTACATAGTGTTTTATAAAATAAGATAAATGAATAACAATAATAATAATAGCGTATATTTAAAAAAAGGAAACTGAGACAAATGAGAACATACAACATTAAAACAGGGATGAAACAGGACATAAAATAAACATTATGAAAAGGCAAGTTTGTACAAGTGTGCTTTGTGAAGTGATTTAACAGATGCCACTGATTTGGCTGGGCTGGGCTCCTCCAGCAGGGCGTTGATAAGCTAGGGAGCTGTGACACCAAAGGCCCAGTCGCCTTTTGTCAGACGGAACAACCAGTAGGGCCGAGCCAGAGGACCTCGGGCTGTGCTCTGGCTCGTTAGACATTTAAAAGTCCAATTCGTAGCTGGGGGGCCAGACCCCATAATGCCTTGAAAATGATCAGCAAAATCAATTCTAAAACAAACAGGCAACCAGTGTAGAGTTGCTAAAATGGGGGTAATTTGGCGCCGTCTTATTTATTTGTTAAGAGCTTTTACACTAGTTGCAACCAGGAGAGGGAACTCGGACTTGACTAGAGGGAATTAAACATAAAAGCATAGACAGAACTTGTTCAAGGTCAGCAAAGGATACAAAAGACTTCATCTTATAAATATTTTTTAACAGAAGGAAGCAACAACCCTCTTCGAAAGGCTTAACTTGGTTTCCAATGTTGTCTTTAATCTTCTCATTATGTTTTTTTCTCTATAGCACTTAGTTGCAACAGTAAATAATACCATTGATTAGGATGTTTAAATTGTATTTGTTATGAAAGAAAGAACATTCACTGTGTTTATAATGACCAAACTCTGCCAGACAGCTGCCTGCCAGACACTTGAGTCTGGGTAGAAATACAAATAACCCTATCTGAATTTGTCAAAGGAAAACGTACATGGAACATCAGCTTTCTTATGTATGTAACGTCCATCACTCCAACATTTTAACTCAGTTGTTGTCTGGACCTAAACCCAAAACAAACAACCCAATTTGGGTTGCTCACAGAAAAAGATTGGAAGGAATGACATTTTTTTCTTTTTTTAAACTAAATAAATAAATTAATAAGGAGCTTGAATCAAAACACGAAAGGCAGTGATGAAAAAATAAAATACAGAAAATGAAAAGAAGAAAATGCAATTCCCTTATTTTCTTTCATAGCCAAAAATAGCTGGTAGTGGCAGGAGTTAACTACACCCCAAAATCACAAAAAGTAATAGACTTCCAAAAGAGGACACACCTTGCAGACCTACAGTTATAGTTTTGGCGTCGAGTGTATTTTCTACATGTACATTGCGTGGATTTCACAGAAATATGTAGTGGAAATACACTCTAGATGGTAATTTTTGCATCATATCACCACATATTCGATTCATATTCGCTGAATAATGTGATATAGCTGACTTTTTTGGGTTATGTCTCGCTCATTCTTTCAAATATGTAGTACCTCGTCAAAAAACACCACAGGAATTTATCTTGGGGCCTGTCTCACGAAGGAAGATCAACGTAGTCAAGGTATCTTTGCAATATCTGACTTCGCAAAACCAAGCAATGGCAATCCCAGTAACTAGTCACACAAAGCTGGTTGTCAACTCGTTTTGTCAACCCAGGAGTTTCAGATCTAGCTATGAGCACTCTCACATAAAAGGGGGAGAGTTTCTAACAAATAGCTAATTGCATGCAGTGACATTATTAATAGTAGGTAAAAAGGTGGGTGGAAAGTAAGGTGCCAAAGTCTCTGCTGGGTATGAAAAACTCTCTGTATACTCTGCTCCACCATTGTGTGTCATTGCATTATATGTGCATATTAGTTATACTGAAAATCAATAGAAAAATAACCCTAGCACACATCAATACGTGAACTTTGAGGCTGTGAAAAGATTTTTCGATTCCCATCATGTTCCCCCACGGCGGCGGTGATGGGAAACACTCTCCTATGGAAGAATTTCAGCACACACAATATGCAACAGTGAATTTCTTTCATTATTGATAACTATAGTCAACAAATGTAAGCTACCTGCTATTCAATAGAAACTAAGACATTTATGATATATTTAATCTAATAAATCATCATGAAGCAAAGCAATCTCTAAACACCCTTTCCCTGGGATGAACCATTCTTACTCATTTGTTAATTCAATAGAATATCCCTAATTTATATTTATTTATATTAATAAATAATAATAAATTATATTAATCGTTATTTTATTACTTGTCTCATTCATTTTGATAAAATGTTTTGTTTTGTTTCATGTCAGTTTTTGTAAATGAAATTTTTGCAATTGCAAGTATCTTGCAAAAAGTCCATGGGACCTTCTTGGAATGGTGATGCCATTTTTCCAGAGAGTTGAGTGGTGAGTCGATGGGCTTTTATGTTTAGATCCAATATCCTGAACATAACCTGCTCCAGAGCAGGTTAGGTGTACAGCCTTGTTCCCAGTTACCATGGTGATCTACCCCAACTTAAAAGTGAGCCACTATCATGAGATCAAGGTTATGCCCAAAGTTAGCTCACTAACTCACAAATCGTGCTTAGCGAGACAGGTGCTTGATCTCAAAATAAGTCAGTATGTGTACTTCATATGCACATCCATGCATGTGTGTGTAGAGTTTGTATGTGTGAGTTTGTGTGTCACCCAGAAACACCCAGGTGGTATACTGTATGTGTCTTCATCGGATTTGTGACAGCTTGCCACCCTGGTCTTGACAGGCGGGGGATAGTGCTTCCCTCAGCTCTCCCAGTAATCAAAGAGTAAACATGCAGAAGCAAAAGTGGGTTACCTGGATGTCAAACAAAAAAGTCTCCCATCTCCGTCCCACCAGCCACTTTTCCTAAAGCTTTTCCCCACCCAAATAAACACACATTTCCATATGTCTTTCACATGCAGCGTGTCAAAGAATTCCCGGGTGAACTCTGAGCCTAATTGAAGAGTGGAAACTAAAAATATGATAAATTGAGCTTTTAGTTTTCAGAGTTTTCTGGACATGTGTGGGTGTAATGCTACTGACTAATGCTCCATATGGTTTAGTCACATAGACTCACTGGTTTGCAGTACAGGAGATATAATCCCTGACACTCCACTCAGACTTGTGACTCAGCTTTTCATGACTCGATGATGGACAACCTAAATTTAGACATGGAATCTTGCTTACCAACCAGTAATAACTTGTTTCTTGATATAGGACTCAAATTGGGTCCGGCCCTTCAGCTACAGATTTTACCTCATTATAATGCTGATTCAGGCATCTTATTCGCTCACTCTAAACTTAAAATGCCAAAGCTTTTCTGGGACTAATAATATTATTAATGAGCTTTCCAAGTATTCCATTTTCTATTTTCCATAAACCTGCTTTCTATAGTGATATTTCTAGATCTTTTCCTTCCCAGATCCTGAGCAGAATATGGCCATTAGCCACATTCTTCGGTCCTCCAAAGATTTCAGGTGCCATCACATTGCTGTTGGTGATAGCAATCTCTTTACTCAGTAATCCCTCTTTACTCAGACTAGACTTGAACTTGACTTGGACTCTAACTGAACATTTCTTGAAATGAACATTACAATTGGAAATTGGATTTTGTGGAAATTTACTGTATACAAAGAAATCCTCCTATGAATAATAAAATGTCCTTCACACTCCAGACTAGCTTATTCCCTATACGTGGTAGTCACAGAATGTACAAATATACATCAAGCACTTCCAGGTCCTAACTTTAAACCGGCATAACTCTACAGAGGAGCAAAATTACTGAAATATGTTTTGGGTGCAAACTGAGGTTTGTGAGGGGGGACGGCTTAGGACTCTTTCAGTTTTGATCAGATATGTCAGAGCAGGCAAAAAAACCCAAAAAAAACAGATGCCTGGGTGAAAAGAAGGAAGAATAGGACCCCTGCTGCTGGCCTGATAAGCTTGCTGAAGGGCCTGATTCACATTGGAATTAGGAAGTAGACAATTTTGGCAATTTACTTTTTTATCACAGGTTGTAACTAAGAGCAACATCGCTACTATGTTAACTTAACTTCCTAACATTAACCTTTTTGTGCCTTGTTAGTTTAGTCAGCTGATGTTAGCTGTCACGTTAGCTACTATGTTAACTGAATGCCACCTAACCTAATTTATATAAAACTGGTTGCTAATGTCAGTCATAGCTAGTCAGCTGAATTAACTAACATGGCACAAAAAGGTTCATGTTAGCTAGCTAAATTAACACCACAAATTAACACAACATAATGTCTAAAACAGACATACTGTACCTAACAAAGGTTCAGTTCCTCTTAGCTACAATCTGTGAAAAACATAAGTGAATTGTCCACAAAGTGTCTTCAGAAAACACTCAGGCTTCCCACCCAGGTTTTGCATTGACTTTCCTGATGGAAACCAGTGACAGAATGGCTATGTGGCAAGATGGGCAAATGCCAGAATGGCTGCCAGACTATGGGCCGCTTGGGCCACTCAGAATGAATTATTACATAGATCTAAAAAAGAAAAGAAAAAAAGATTTATTTTTATTTTTATTTTTATCTTTGATGATCTTCATTATTTCAGTTCCTCAAAACATTTTATATTGGCCCTCAAATATTTGTACTTTTTAATAAATACACACGCATTTTCCCACGATCAACTCGTTGCTATGCAACACAACGTTAGCTAGTGGAAATGACAAGGGATGATGAGGTATTATACAATAGACAGAACAGATGTTAGAACAGAACACAATAGAAAAATTATGGCAGGCTAATAGAAAATGAATCGGGGCACCAAATGACCAAATCAGGGCAGAGAAATAGAGAGAAAATGCAAAGAAAGCTCTGCTGGCTGAGGGTGAAACATTTGCTAAAATAGCAGATTTATTTTCGAAAGTCCATGCTACTGGGTGCTGCAGGGGTTGCTAGCAGTAATGTCACTGCTTCAGCACTAACGTTGGCTTGGGCGACGACAACGCGGAAAGTGGATTACCGGAGGCATCTGAGGCAGGAGGGAGGAGCGGAGCCGGTGCAAGCGTGGCTACAGAGGTGGATGCTCAGTAAGATTTTTTCATCCACATCACTCGACTGACGAACCAGTCAAGAAAGCATTTAAACGCAAAGATGGATCACAACGTAAATGGGTCATCTATCATGCTGAGAACCAGTCTTTATTTTATGCTGTGTGCCTGGCATTTTCCAAAAAGACTGAGTCTGAGACAAATCACATTATTAATGGATGTAATGATTGGAGGCACATATATCAGAGGCTAAACGTGCATGAAAAAACTGTTACTCATATGGAATGCGTAAAGGCATACTCTTTATGGGTAAGTCAGGCAGACATCACAACTTTGCTGGAATCAAATCAAATGTCAGCCCGTCGAGAACAGGTGCGCAAGAGGCAAGAAATTCTAGAGGGTGTGGTAAACCTGGTAAAACTGATAGGCAAATGTGCACTTAGTTATTGGGGAAATAAATCTGAGGCCATGCACTGATTAGCTGACATGTCAGTTGATCATGGGAACTTTCGGGATATACTTTTGCTTCTCAGTAAATACAACAGTTGTTCACAGCAGCATGTACAAAAGTGCATTGAGAAAAGCAAGTCGGGCAAGGGAAGAGGTTCATTACTAACATTAATGTCCAAAACAACTGTGAATTCGGTTGTGGAGTCTATCCCACAACTAATCAAAGAGTCTTGCTACTGATGTCATCCAGGCTGAAATGTATTCAGTACAAATCGATACGACACAATATGTCACATCAAAAGATCAGTACAATGTTGTAGTCCTCTATGTAACAGACAGCATTCACAAGAAGCTACTGGTAGTTGTTGAATGAAAATTATCAGCAGGGGAGGACTTTCTTAAACTGCTTAAACAGACTTTGGCCTTTTGCAAAACAGATGATTAAGAACTGCATTGGAAACTCAACAGAGGTTGCCGCAAATATGCAGGGCCAATACAGGGGGTTCTCTGCCTGGCTGTCGAAGGAAGCCCCAAGCCAAGTTCATGTGTGGTGCTATGCCCATGTACTCAACCTGGTTATGTCTGAAACTACAGGTGTAGAGATAGCAGCAGCCTCATTATTTGGGTTGGTTGATGACATTGCAGTGTTTCTTTGTGGCTCATATCAGCAAATGAATGTTTGGGAAGGTTTCAGTCAGGGACCCACAACACCAAAGGATTTCACTGATTGGCAAAACAAGATGGTCTTCGAAGGATGCTGCACTGAAGATCTTTGGATCATTCGCCCAGCCAGACAATGCTTTGTATGTGGACCTAGTTGCAACAATGTCCAAGATTCAGACTTGGACAATAATCCACAGTTTAAACCAGCTGTGCGTGTAAAAGCACACACCTTAATGGAGTCACTTCTTAATTACGAGACAGTTTTGACTGCGCAGGCATTCCTGTGCATTTTCACACTGACGTCGCCATTGTCAAAGTACCTCCAAACCAGGATCTCTTGGTTGCCCATCGGATGGTAACAGAAACACACGAGCAACTGAAAAACCATGTCAGAGACTTTGACACAGTGAAAGAAGCTGTAGACAATTTTGTGAAATGGCCAAACAGTAGATTACAAAGTGAGGAATCTGAAATGGAAGTGCAGGCCGCACTGTCACCAAAACGCAACGCAACGCAAGAAATGAAAAACCAGGGGAGTCTGCTGATGCAGAGGACACAGCTACAGACCCCTATAGGGTCCATGTCCACAACGTCATTTTCGATACAGCCTCTGAGTGTCTGCATCGTCGCTTCCTGCTGCACAGGAAACTTTATGCTGACTTAGCATGTCTAGATCCTCGTAATTTTCCAACAATGAAAGCCAATGGACTACCCCCAAATGCACTTCAGGACATAAGTAAATGCCTACTTACATTTGATGAAGATGCAACTGTTGAGAATTTACAGTCTGAGTTGTCAAACCTCGCCACACACTGGGACACTCTGAAAAAGTCTCTACTGAATGAATACACAATCAGACTGTCACAGTCTGTTACCACTGAGGAAGAGGACAGTCAGATGGATCAAGAAGAAATTGATCTGGTGAGCAAAAGATGCACAACCTGCAAGAACTGTGCATTGTGCTGCTATTTCCTCCTGCAGCAGGTGAACTCATAGATACCACACAATAGGGTTGGCCTACACATTTTTGTTGACCCTCTCCTGCAAGTGGCATGTGAAAGGAGTTTCTCCATGTTGAAGTTCATCAAGCATCGTCTCAGGAGCAGACTGTCACAGGACAATTTGGAGGTCTTCATGCTGATGGCAACTGAAAAAGAGATCCTAATGAAGCTGGACTCCAACAATGTGATTGACAGGGTTGCAGAAAAAAGCAAACTCCTTCTTGGCTTGCTAACTACATGAAGGTAAGACACATTTATTATTATATACTGTGGCTGTGCAGTGCTCTTTTAATGTTTTGGTAGAGCTATTGTAGGCCTATTATTATTTACTGAGGCTTAATAAGTCTGGCCTATGTATTTGTGCCGAATGTGCCTTAATTTACTAGTTGCGCACATCATGTTGTCGCGCTCTGCCACTGACAGTATTGTATGCATTGTTGTCGGCATTCATCAGCGATTGTAGTGTGTCGGTTGTGTGTGTGTGTGTTCTGTGTTCCAAATTTCTGCATTCTAGATAGTCTGTATGGTGATAATGATCTGAAGACAGTGGGAGACAACAGAACTGCTGAGCCCACTCGCTAAAAACCACTCTATAAGACTAGTTTACAAGTTTACTCTTTCCCTATCATACACTATCGACGCAACCTTGGTTTAATCACAACCTTGGTTTTACCCGTGCCTTTCATACAGTGTGCTTCTATACTTGACATAAATGTACGAGATGACTGCATTTTATTCACTTGGTTTTTCTTCATCACATGATCAATCAAGTCACCTTTTAATAATAACAGATGCAGATATGGAGTGGCTTCGTAAGCATTTCATATCTAGCACCATTATTACCTAATCTATCAACATTCATTTTCTGCTTTTACACCGGTGTCGTCTGGAAATCAAGCCTCCAATGGCTGACAGTGATAGCAGATAAAAGAATATAATTACTTACTCACTCTTTTCCATATAGCCTTTAATGCATTATGTCTTTTCTGACAAAGAAGAGACAGCGATATAATTAAAGGCATTGTGTGCAGTATACAATCTGTGCTGCAACCACACTGGCAACCTTACAGCTCACTCTAATGCAAGTGTACTCTGCACAGGGGTTCAATGAATAAGTAAAACCCTGGAAAACAATCCACTCTCTTTCTCACTCTTTTTTGTGTCTCTTTCTGCCCGAGATAGCTATACCACAAAACACAAATGGGAGAGGGATTCCATTATTAAATGATTTTATGAATAAATTACTATTGTAGCCACAGGTGTTGAGAAAGGTTTACAACACTGGATGAGTAAAATTTATTTTAAACTATGATATTTTGACGTTAAACATCTAGCAGGGAAATCGAATGAGACTCAATAAAAAGTTAATATCCTGCAAATGAATAAAAGCAGGGCTTCTGGCAAATTTATGAAAATCATTACTCATCTGTCATAATGCACAAGGAGAGTTATGGAGGAGGATGTCATTGCTGGAGCTTATCTTTTTCCTCTTGAATGTATCTCATCTATCTCATTTTGCAGAGTTCACCACTAGATTAATAGAAAATGTCTAGCACTGAAGAGCTGCGTCACGTGGCAGACGCCACGAGGTGACATGCTTTCCATAAGACCTGAAGTCAAAATATAATGGGAGTTGTGTGATATGATAATATATCATCTTTCCACCTGTGACACCCTCTGATTACAGCACATATTCCACAGCCCAACTTCAGCCTCACAGTAGAGATTAAGAGGCTCCTGAGGCTTCAAGTTAAGCTTTAAGGCATCACGAAAGATCATGTTCAAAGCCTCATCCGTCATTTGAAAGGACCCTTTCTACTACAGGAAGGTGATACTGGCGTTAACTTCTTGTCTTTAACAGTCTGATGCATGTGGCTGTATAAGCTTCACTATCCTTTTCTCCCCCTGGAGATTTTTAAGTAAGACATGATGAAAAGAGATGGTCCGCATAAGTCTCCAGTACCTCATCATGACTTACTCGTAACATTATTATTGAATATGGTAAAAGAAAGAAAAAAAGTTTCTGGAGCTTCACTACCATTATTAAACTCAAAAAAGAGCTACAACCACAATAGAGGTCATCAGGAAAGTGGCCAAAGGTCCCTCGACATTTAGAATTCATGACTGTCATACATATGTACAGTGCTTTTCCATGTTTCTCACCATCCTTGCACACACCAAAAGAGGAAGGTTTCTAATGGCCCCCTGAAAAATGCAAGAAAGTGAGAATTTTGTATCCTGAACTGAACTACTCTCACCATCACTCTATTCTCTCACCCACTCTCTGGCATTATGTGATGACCAGGGGCCAGTTGTCACGGGGGACTGTCCTCAATCCCAGGTCCCGGTGGAAGTCTTCAAATGTTACTTTTAACTGCCCTAATAATGCATCCTAAGTGGAAGGTGAGTACATGATCCAGCCAAGAAGGATTGCCGTAAACAGGAATGTGATCAAGGTAACATGAATAATGAAGAAGAGAACAAGGTTGAGATAAGGGTAGTGTTCAACTAAGGCTGAACTGTCATGTAACTCACTGTTTTATTTTATTTTATAGGATTCATTAAAGGGCCCATATTATGAAAAACTCACTTTTTAAGTTCTTGTGCACATACATTTGGGTATCTGATGGGCCTACTAACACAAACTGTGAAATTAGACACCCCAGTAATTTGTTTTGTGGGCTGCCTAGGTCTGCCTAGGTCTGAAAACAGGAGATTTTATGATCAGTAATTTGGAGCCACTTGTTTGTTACTACTGTAACAAGGGGACTAATTTAATAATCCTGCCCTCTCCATCTGAGTATCTCCATGCACGGCTTGAGAACTACCTTCAGGTAACTTTGCGAAGGTCCGCCACTTGAAGTAAAATGTTCTGTGTAATGAGCTTCTTCTTCAATAATTGATTGAATACATTATTTGTTATAATTTTCACCATGTCTGTAGCTGTTGCCATAACTACACATTTGAGGTTAAGTTGGTGTTACCTCGAACTGTTTCCTGCATACAGGCCAGCACATCACAACAGTTACCTGCAACAAGGGATGTTGGCTGCCAGACGCCAGACCGACCCACTACAGAGACACACTGTTGGCACACAATTGTCTTTGAGGACTCTTCAGCCTAACATCAGAATTGAAGGTTTATAGCTTGATATACGACTACTTTTGATACTTTCGATTATTTTCTATGATTTTATTTTAACCTGTGAACATGTGTACAGTTTCTGCAATTATTTACATGTTTGATTTTCTTTTACTGTACTTCAAGACTCTACCTGGCTTCCTTATAGTACAATGAAAATGCTGACCGACCACAAGCCACAACATCTGCTGGAGACCCTCTCTTCAAAGTGCACTTCCCAAGGCCAGGAAGGGAGACTACAGAATCAAACCAGTGAAAACAGATCCGACAAGTGTTACATTCCTTTATTTTTCACCCAAAAACCTATGTAATGTACATCGTACATGTACATGTACATGTAATGTTGTATTTACTATTGCACTTCAGTTTTGTATCACTGTAAACACAATAAATAAAGTAAAAATAAACAAATATACTAAAAAAAATATATAAATTATATAAAGTGTAACATGCGTTTATAAGAACATTTGAAACAAACAAAACAAAAGTCTTTGTGGACCTGGCACCATACATGGACGAGCTTTTGAAGATCCACATCCCATGACGACTCGTATCCTCCGTCCAAGGAAGCCCCAGCATATTACTATGGGTTCAATGAATCCTTTAGTTATTTTTCTATTAAATTTTTTCTTATTATGATTGATGCATGACTTGTTATTATCAGATGTGAAAGAACTTGACTGCACTATGACTGATGACAATAATGCAGTCGCAATATTTGAACTTCTGCAGGAGCCTCTCCTTGTTCTGGATCAGATTCTGGATCAAACATGTGCAGTTGAACTCCTGTGTTTCTGTCACCAGCCATATCAGTTGTTTTCATGGAGGCTAATTCTGAGGTAAATGGAACGCAGCATAAACAATCAACAACCGTGGTATCGGAGGTGCGGCCGGCCCGCAACCAGTTCTGAAGGGGGGGTGGGGAGCAGCAGCTCATTTGCATTTAAAGCTACAGACACAGAAACAGCCTGTTGAGAACAGGACTAAAACAGAGGGGTATGCCAGAATAATTAATCTAAGCTAATAAATCTAAACTTCAAGGACATGTTTTGGGGACCCTCAGGACCTATATTAAATTGTTGAAAAGGAACATAATATGGGACCTTTAATACCGGACTTTGCCACAAAACCACAACAGCCAACTTCTGCCAGCACAGCAACTGTTCAAACAATGCCCTCAGGCCGGCGCTATCATGCGCTTCCTACTTCCTACTTCCTCCCTGTTTTAACTGTGGGCACTACGCTTCTAACCACTGGATCCTTTGACTGGGACAGTCATTTCCAGTCTAACCTTAGCACACTTGTACTCCTCTGTCAGGGTAGATACCGGCAACTCTAGTATGCCTTTCCCATCAAAGGCA
>CABFOP010082215.1:0-12817 GCA_900683385.1 Anoplogaster cornuta
TCTGCTCGGTCACGGTTCTGCTTCGGTTTTCCGTGTATAAACTGCTCAACAGCGCCATCGCCGTTGCTAGGTGGTATTACATGTCACATAGAAATGAATGGGGTTTTGTCGAACACGAGACAACGGCGATGGCGCTGTTGAGCAGTTTATACACGGAAAACCGAAGCAGAACCGTGACCGAGCAGACAAATAGACCCGTTACTTCAAATTTACGGAATATTTCACAAAACCAACACGCCCAATTTTGAGACAACTCCTGTGGCTTCCTCAGCAGTACTTTTTATTTGAGATTGATGCATTTTTGAATAAGTTGGTCGGCGGCGAATGACTCGTTTCCCTGATTTTGGGGGGGTTAAGAGTGAGACTCTACTGCAGTATGCTGGAGAGTCTCATGTGAGGCTAGGGACGAGGAGGATCACGGTAACGGCAGAAGTCCACGCCAGGTATCAGACCACACCCTCTCTACCGCACACCGCAGAGCCACCGCACACACAAACTCAAAAGGCACAGGAGGTTTGAATAATTATCCCCAAGTTTACTGATTAAAAAACTAAATATGACTCACTAACTAGCATCATCTACATTTAGGTATTAGTAGTAACTTCAATAGTTACTGTACCACTAAAATAATAATTGGATTATTAATAATCAAAATGAAATGTAAATGTAATTCCAGAGTCATTCCACATAAAAGTATATTTTAAAAATAATTTTTTTGATTTAAAAAAAAAACGTTATTCTTAACATCAGTGAAGTTTACCCAAATTCAGAATCCACATTGTTGTGTTTCCTGTGTAATTATTAACAGCAAATTAGGGGGCTTATGATAACCTTTAAACTGTAAATCTAATTCCAGACAGAATTTCAAACTTAATTTTATTACATTTGATGATTAAGAGGTTAATATGAAACAGCTAATTCCTCAAACTTACAGCACATTGTTCCCATACTAATTACACTATCACAAAGGTGAATGAAAGTTTTTTTTAAAGAACCTCCCTCCAATTTTCTTCAGTCCTATCAGATAAATAAATCTCTCCTGTTTATGAGTTGTTTTACTGTTTAAAAAGTATCAATTTTCAATTAGCTGATAAAAAAACATTTAACATGATTATGATAGGTTAATCAATTTATAATTGTATTCATTTATAAAGCAAGCCTATGGTACATTGAAAACTGACATGACAGGCGTACAGCATTTTGGAAGATTTATTGTGCATAATATGTACACATTAATCACAATCAATATAACACATTTAATAAAACACATTTACAAATAGTTACATGGTAAAAAATCTAGAAGCATTCATGTATAACTCTGTATGTTCTGGAGTGGCATGCATGACTTCGGCCCTCGAAAGACACAGATAATACTCCCAACACCAAGTGGTCCAAGTCCATCTCCCACAGTGCAGACAGTGACATCATGACTCGTCTCACATATGATGCAAGTTATCATGGAACAACAGAAGTCCAAGAACAAAAAAGGGGATGAGACAGCGTACCACTCAGAGTCCAGTCCATCAGACCAAAACAGCTACACCTGGGTCTTACACCTGGGTCTTACACCTGGGTCTTACACCTGGGTCTTACACCTGGGTCTTACACCTGGGTCTTACACCTGGGGCTTACACCTGCATGGGTCTTACACCTGGGTCTTACACCTGGGTCTTACACCTGGGTCTGCCCTCAGCACTGCTCGAAACCTGCCATCAGAGACAGAGCAAGGGACTCCACTGTAAATGGAAGAGGAAAAGAAAACAAATATGGTTACTTCCATGGAAATCATATCTGTAAATAATGTACAATGTGCACATTTTAACGATTTACAAATGTATATTTTGGGGAGTGAACTTCCAGAACATTAGCATTAACTCTAGATTATTGGAAAAAATAAGCCTTTATGAATTCAAAGATCAGTGTTTTACTTACAGTGAGGAAAGGAGCCACGGCATACAGCTTTATTCAGTATAGTCACAAGAAACATGTGGCAGTTTTTGAAATCGGACTCCATCTTATCAATGGACTCAATCCTGAAATTGAAAGATAAACACAATATCTAGTCAGAAAAGGCATGTCAAGTTGAATTCATAATTGGTGGTAAGAAAATGTAAACCCCCGTTACTCTTTTTGCACAGTTGCTGCAGTATGGATGATTTATTTGTAAATTTACAGTAAAACATACTGTAATAACCAATTATATCTGGTTATGTTGCATGGCACTTTTGTCCTGCATCTTGTGTAACAATTCCCCATTGTGTAAGAGTCTAGTAATGTGTCAACCAATTAACCAGGTCAAATTCCTTGTCCATGGCAATGATTTTGATTATTGATCTACACTATAACTTAGGAGCAGATACTTTTCTGACTTGAAATAGAATAAGAGGGTCACATTTTATAGTTTATATGAGAACTTACTTCCACGCTCCAAATCCAGCTTGCCATCGATCAGAGAAGATGAGGACTAGATTGAGAACCTTCATTATTGCCTCTTTCACAAAACTGACCTGAGAAAACATCACAGAACTCAGTGGTTAAATGGCACAGATCTCGCCTACACCCACCCACCCCGATTTGAAGTGGGAGTATGAGAACATGATATGGCAACATGAAAAATAATAATAATAATAACAGATGAGTTATGCAATACTTCATTGATGAATACTCTTCCCTGGTAGGAGTTCAGTGTCTTGCTCAAGGACACTTCGGCAGGACAGATTCCATATTTACCTTCTCCCTCAGCAGGCAGCGGTCATGAATGGTTGACAAGTATCTGTAATGGATCTTGATCAGCTGGTCCAGGTCCTTAGCTTCCTGTACTTGGTGCTGAAACTCCAGCCCTGTGCTGTGCAGAATCTACCAAAACAAAGTTTAGACAGACATAGAGCATACGTAAATCATTAAAATCCATTTAAGATCCAAAATCTTTAGTCCATCCCCATATTCAAAATCTTATTCTAATCTTATTCTATTTCACATTTTCTTGCTGGAAGTGTAAGCTAAGTATTTGGTCCTCTTTGTGCTGGGTTAATTTAATGACCCTAGAGCTCATGAAACCTAGTGAAAACACACATTGTCATTTCAATTATACAAATAAAAATGCTTTTCTTAAATCCTGAAAACCTCAACCTTTAGTGAGGTTAGTAGTGATACACACAATCACGTGTCCCAGTGAATAATCAGACCTAGTCCTTCATTAGTCTCACCCTGGTCATGATGTAGTTGTGAAGGCTGTTGACAAAGTGCATCAGTTTGACCCGCAGCAGACACATTCGGTGAATCTGTTGATTTATAGGCTCTTTGACAGTGGCTTCTTCAGCTATGCCTCCCTCCAGTTTCTTAGCGACTACCGTCAAATCTATGGGAAACACATTCCACATATAGGTAATACTGGAGAAAACATTTTGATCAGCATAAATGGGGCTAAATAGTGCATAGAAAATATGCAGGAGAGATTCAACACATGTTCATGAATAATCAACTATTGATTTGTTTTTCATGATGTATTAAGTCCATGAAGCTTATCAAATTCAGCGAATTACCAGTATTTTTGTATAAATAAACTTGAGTGTGTTGTCATCACATTTCTCATTTTCATCACTACTTTTGCTTTCTTGTAGTTGTTCTATATGGTTATTATTGCCACCATTCCTGCTCCAATATCCCCGCCAGTATCTGCTGAATGTTTAGATAAGTATTTGGGGGGAAATATTGTTTACACACACATATTTGCTATTATATAAGAGATATTTATATTTCTGTGAGAGATCAAAAAATTATTTAAATGTGCCTCCCTGACACATACCACTAAATCGAACTGTGTCTAAACTGTATTTGGCCCATTTGATCTGCAGCAGAAGGAGAAACACTTGATTGTAGATCTTCTGACACTCAGAGCTGATTACAATGTCAACAGGCCAGGGAACCTGGTGGGGGGAAAATAAGGCAATGTCAAGTTTGCAAGTTTTAAAAATGAACCATAGAAATCTAAGTTAGCACATTCACATTGCTTACCTTGTAACTGAGTGTGAGCACATCTAGATTATTCACAGGCTGTTTTTTCCTGGCAGGGTCAATGGCCTCCAAGAAAATCGATAACCTATAAAACATAGGTATAATATGATATTATGTGTTGTTAATAAAAAACATTTTTTGAACTTTTCTGTAATATTTAAAAAAACATTAAATATCAAAATTGACTTCCTTAAATCTTAACAGTAAATGCATGCAGCACCTGCTACTGTCCTCTGGGCAGCGCTGTCCAACTGCCTCCTGCAGCTGCACATTGAGAAAAGACGGTTGCTGCCAGCTCTCCTTCTCCAGCACCTTGTCAAAGATGGCTGTGTAGAAGTCATACATGGTGTCTCCAGCCTCCAGCAGGAAGTAGTTCCTCATGGCTTGGAGGTATTCCAACAGCCTGCGGAAGCATCAAGGAACTGTTATGCAATCTGTCAGCCAGTAAATCTTAACCTACAATAACCCCTAAAAGTGATACTTACTTGTAGTCTTTTTTCAGAGTCTTCATAAGGTTTCCACAGCATTCAATGTACCGCCTCTCGATGTGGGGGTAGAGACAGGAGCGCAGGGTCAGCTCAAAGGTCTGGCAGGTGACAGACTGAGATGAACGGTCCACAATGAAATCGCCTCCGGAGAACCTCTCGTGGAAGTCACTCTGCTCCAGGTACAGCCTGGAGGGGAACGTTGTCAAGAGCTACTTTACATTCCAATACTTTTCTGCTTTCTCTGGAAACATAGTCCCTTTGAAATCTAATTTTATTTGGACCTTACGTTTGGAAAACCTATCAGATTTGGATTTGAAGAAAGCATTACGTAAAGATTTTTTAAAAAACAATGCATTGCTTACCTGGCAAAGTTGATGGCCAACAGTGGATCGTGGATGTCATCAATCTGGAGATGCTGTGCTACGATTGACTGCATCTTTATTAGGCTCCTCTTAGTGGCCTGCTGCTCAGTGACTGTATCTGTGGGCGATTCCTCACGGCGGCAGAGGCGTGACTGCACTGACTCCAGGAACACTGTGTATAAACTCTTCCTCTCAGCATCTGCAATGTGCACATGCAGACAATGGCAATCCCGTTTTTGACATGACACTATTTTGCGTTTAATACATAATTGAAACAATGCAATCATGAAAATAGTTGATGTGCACAGGTACAGTATACACTAATAACACAACTTCCATTTTTGTGAAAGCAAATCCTATTAAACTCTCTTACAATGACATGAAAACACCATGTGACACCTCACTGAGCTTTGAGCAGCAGGGCACGCACTAACCTCTAGAGGATCTCCCAGACTGCGGGGCCTCCTTGCAGTCCAAATTCTTGAGCAGCTGCATGGACTTGCCAGCCATGATGATCTGCTTGAGGACAGGTTTGAGGAAGGACACCATGGTGAGCTGCCTATTGCTGGAGCCCTGATCCCCTCCAGAGCTCCCGCTGGCAGCGTCATTCAGCTTCTCCTCATTCTCCACTGTTTCAGACACACTGTACAGTGTGTAGGTGGCATACCAGAAGTCCCTGTGGTTGACTGGCACATCCTTGTTCCTGGGCAAGAAAATTCATTAATTCATTACATTAATGAATTTTTCAGGGTCATAAGGGGCTGAAACCTATCCCAGCATACATTGGGCACAAAGCAGGAAACCATTTCATCAGAGGGCTAACATACAATGACAGGCACACCTATGGGCAATGCAATGTAATCACTAATCGGCCGGATTTGCATGAAAGCGTTGCACCCATAAAAACCCACGTGAAGAACATGCAAACTCAGAAGGGGCTGGAGCCGGGAATCAAACCCGCATCCTTCTTGCTGTGAGGCAACAGCGCTAACCACTGAGTCCCCATGCTGCTTTGGGCATTAGGTTGTTAAGTCAGGTTGGAATAGATGCTCTGGGATAAATGTCTAACGCTCCATACCTTTGGATGATAAACTCTTTGGCAGGGTCAAACAGGTGACCATGAACAATCCATTCATCCACAATCTCCAAATATGGTCTGACTGTCTCTGTCCACAGTGAAAACAACAGGGCCACCTAGCACAGAGAGATAGCGGCCATAAATGATCATACATACAAATGTATTTCCATATTAAGACCCGTGAACTCTGCCTTGTGTGTTTGCAACGACTGCATAAATATGCAGGATCCACGAACGTGACGACAAACTCACAGATTGCTCCGATGCTTCCCCAACACTGTCATACTCGATGATGGCCTTGTAGAGGGTGTTGAGCAAGTGCGACGCCCGCACAACATTCGGGGTCTCGGGAGGGACTTCAGCAACGCCGGTGCAGAAGACTTTGTGCAGCATTTTGATCTGTGCCAAGTGAGGACTGAGTCGGTCCAGAACGGCAGACAGGGTCACTGTCTCATCTACAAAAGAGGACATACGACATACATTATAACTAAGAGATTCACTAAAAAGATATTAAATAATTGGCCTCATTAACCTTTCCTATGCCAAGGGTCTGGCAATGACACTTGCCTTTACATATCAGTTCTTTCTCTATTGTAGTTAGCTCCTCTTTGAAGCTGGCAAAGTACTTGTAGAGTGCCCAGACGAAGGCCTGGTAGGTCCTGAAGGGAGGCTCGGAGCCCTTCTTGGAGGTATGGGAGGAAGCCAGGCCCGGCGGGCACGGCTCAGAGCTGTATCCCGTCACCTCGTCTATGAAGCGCTGCAGCCTGAACACCGCCTGCCCGTACACGGCTATGTGCTCCAGCACCGAGCGCAGACAGTTCTGCAGCACCCGAAAGAGAAACGACTGCGGTCAGGATGTGCATTTCATTACAGAGGAATGTATCATAATGGTTATTACAGTAAAATGCAAGCAATTTTCAGCTTTCCAACTTACACTGGTCAGATGAGTTACCACCACGTTGTTCCTTACTGACACTTTTCCATCATGGTGCTGAAATATAAAGTGTTTCTTCACCCCAGAAAGAAGCCTGTAACCAAATCCAGAAGTTGCAGCTCAACTGTATAGTAACGTGAAAACCAAGACAAACTCAAGGTGCCAACATGAGCCTGTTAATGAACAGTGTATGTTATCTATTATTCAACAAGGACACAAAGTTCTATGGACTTACAATCTACAAGACACTTAAAAGTTGTAATTTCTGAGAGATTTGGGGACGATATTCTTTGCAAGGTTGTACAATGAGATGTTGACAATCTCTGCCCAGAGCATCATCCCATCTTACCACAATGTCTCCCGTATCACTTGGGTCTCTGTCACAAAGGCCTTTTCTTCCGGCAGATACAATGGATCAGTGTTATACAAGTGTTGATCCCTGAGAAAAAAAAACATGAAGCGTTGAGCATTAACATTCAGTCAAACTTTTTAAATCACTTCCACTAACAAATCATCTGTTAGGACTCTTTTACATTTGTCAACATGGCCCACTGCTATTTTATAAATGAAGGCGTCCACTTTGGAGGAGTCTTACCAAACATTGAGCAAGTTGGAGTGTAAATGTAGGCTGTGAGGAAAACGAGGAGCACGAGCCACCCAGTACGGTGTCACCACATGCTGTTCAAGCCAGGCCCGGGCATCAGGCTCACCCACTGTTATGAAAGTAACGGAAATTATTTTGACATTCAAAAACAGCTTCAATATAGAAACACACACAACCTGTTGGTCCTGTATCAGTTTTACGTGATCAGTAACCAATAGTACATACCAATATCTAAGTCATGAAAGCTTTCCGTGATGTTTCATTCGTCATTCTTTTATTTTGCTGTGTGATCAGTCCTCACCTGTCCATGTGACGGGAACTGTCTTGTTAGTGTTGTCCTGGTCCTCCTGGGGGGTCCGGTCCACCTGGATCCCAGAGTCCCCCCTGCTGATCGGCTGCTGACTGTCCTCTTCCTCACTCTCTTCCTCAGACCACTCCTTAGAAACAACCAACATATAGGACAAGTAGATGAACTCACAGTGATGGTTGCAAACTGACAGACCATGACAATGGTTAGGAAAGCAGTGCACACTTTCATATATCTGAAAATGTATTAGATTTCTACAATATCCAGTCTTAGTTACATTGGTCATTCATGCTATATAGGATTACAATTCCCTCTTCGTCTACATCCCTTCCCACTGTTGAAACGTCCAAGTCCTGAACCTGCCAGCATGAGAGACAGTCATGCAGAAAGTGTTCCTGAATTAGAAACAGGAGAGTATTTCTGCCAGAGAACAGTTTCACCAACTACTTCAACTCTGTTACACTAACAGGATACAGTTCAGTATTGTACATAATCTAATTTACGGAGTAGAAACATTCCAAACATACATAATTATGGTTATGATTAACTCACAGGGGTATCTGGGTATGGTCCAATGTCTATGTCCTCGCCCTCCATCAGATATTTAGCCCAGTCAAAGTTATCCTCTTCTTCTGCAAACACAAGTTTAACACATAATAGTTAACTTGACATGTTAATAATTTAAAAGGGTTTAACGATGTTCCAAGGCAAATTAAACATCAATGTAATGGACTCACCAGCCTCCTTCAGTCGGGGTCTCTCGGTGAAGTTTGTGTTTGAGGGGGACACCGATAAAAAGAGCAACAGTGACAATATACTGTGATGTGCATCAGTCTGCAAACAAAAGGAACAAGAAATGGCTACTGACAGAGTTGCAGATTATGCAATATTACAACTGACATTATATTATAAAAGTTGACAATGAGTTCCAGTGTTCAGGATATCTATACTGCATTAATGAGTAAGCCTGCTATCTAAATACAGGGTGTCTACACCGTTTTTCTAATCCCATGAATTTTCCAAGACATATAGCACAATTTTCATGACCAATATGTCATGGAAGTCTACGTTGCAAACATTAATTTTTTTACACTGAATAGCTGATCTGAATGTCCCCGGTCTTATTTCTACTACAACTATCACTTAGGACCGATACTATGAGGAAATATCTGATTTGGGTTTTTATTCCTCAAAGGGAAATGGATCAAAAAGCAGCCAAACTTGACATTAAACATTTCACTGGTTGGAAAAAATATTATCAACACATTCCCATGACATTTCCCAGAACTTTTCCAGGCCTGGAAAAGTGCAAAGGTCAAAGCCACAATAGATGAGATAAGTATTCCCGAGTCCCTATATTATCATACACCATGGATAAGTTTTAGGTAGAGAAATCAAAAGCCAGGGAGAGAAGTATCTTGGTGTTGTGGGCAGTGTGGGGCATTACTCCTTTAATGAGATACTTACTGTATCTAGCCAGACATATCAGTGCCATACCTTAATGCCTTCTGTATTAGGTAAAGGTGAGTTCAGGAATTCATCAGTCAACCTCATCCAGCTCTCTGCTTTACTCAGGTCTGAGTGTACCATGAGCTTTTCGTATATCCTATAGGGAGACACGGGAAATCAGGCATGATGGTGTCGTGCAACAGACACGACAAGAACGACTACGACAGACTCACTTACTTACCCACTTATACTGCGTTGAACTTTATGGCTGTCCACGTCGAGGAAGCGATGAAACCTGTCAAGAGAGAGACGACAGTAGCATCATTTACGTTTCCAACAGCTAACTTAGGTTGAGTTGGGTGATAAGATAACGGTCAGTCCTCACTCCATCCGTTAACTCACTTGAAATTCGAGAAGGCAAATTTCATCGCCGTGTGGACATTCTGGTCCTCATCATCCTCGATCCCGCTGATACATTTGACCAAGTTCTTTGTTTCTATCTCAGTCTCCTTTTCGAATTTGGTCCAGTGTGCCATGTTGTTGTTGTTGTCACTGTTGTTGCTGTTAGCTTGAGGATTCTAGTAACGTTATCTACCTTAGCTATCAGGCTTGCTAGGTGACTACTAGTGTCGTCATATTTTTCTAACTATTGTGGTAGCACAAAAAGATAACAATCCGTTGTATGAATTATGCCATTCATTACACAGGCAGGACATCTTCATTATCACATTGATTCGGGCTCTCTAACCGACCGCGCAGTGAGCCTCAAATGTGAAGTAAACTTCCGGTGATGTCAAGTGCGCATGCGTGCATTTGATTTACCTTACAGCTTTCTCGCAAACAATCAAATGTTACAGGGAAGAATTTCATTATTTGAAAATAAGAAGAGTGTGGGTTCTGAATGGATTTATATTAAAAGTGTAATTAGCACATTCGAGCAAGAACCCTTTCGTTTTTGAAGGCGAGGCCGGGCACAACTCTCCCATGGTTCATTGCGCGAATCCATAGACATTACAACTGTTGCGTTACGGTTGATGGTATCCGTTGGCTTCTCTTCCCCTCTTAAAGGCTCTTTGAGATAATGATCGCCAACTCCACGACCCTCCTTCCAGGCGTGATGTTTACGGCCATCTCGGGCATATCATCCCACAGAAATCAGACAAGATGACATTTTCTCGTGGAAAAATAATCGAGTGTTCGAATGCTCTTCCTCGTACTTGTTTCTGTTCTAGTTTCTCTGTGTACGGTGAGGGGGAATAATCTGGTTATTTCGTCGTTAGCAATGGGGCGTGGCTAATGCCTACCTCTTTTTTTTCTCTTCATCGCTCTGTCTCCTCTCCCTCACACACAGACACTTTAACTTTACGGTCGGTGGTGGTCACCCTGCTTCATTTCATATAGCGGTGCCGAACCTCCCCGAGAAGACAGAGGCAGTTTCCCCTTTCGGTGAAAGGAAATGAAGAGGAGGTTACAGAAGAAATACTTGATTTTAATACTGGGATATTCAGTTCTGCTTCTGTTAATACCGTACGTGTTGGATTACCGGGGTAAACCCGTACACGTGAAACATGGACAGCAACAACAGCCCAGATGCCCCGACCTGGAGAACACGATGGCACTGTGGGATAACGGTTACAAGTTCAACAACGGCAGCAGCGACACGACGGAGCACGCCGCCGCTAATAACGGGAGCCAGACTCGGACCCGCGTCTACCTGCACGCCACCTGGAGAACGGGCTCCTCTTTCCTGGGAGAACTGTTCAACCAACACCCGGACGTCTTCTACCTGTACGAGCCCATGTGGCACATATGGCAGTCTCTCTACCCGGGCGACGCGGCGAGTCTCCAGGGCGCCGTGCGCGACATGATGCACGCGCTCTACCGCTGCGACTTCTCCGTGCTGAAACTTTACGCCGGGTCGCAAAACGTCAGCACCTCGTTCATCTTCGGCTGGAAGATGAACAAGGTGATCTGCTCGGAGCCGCTGTGCGACGCCCACAAGCGGCACGAAGTGGGCCTGGTGAGGGAGGACCTGTGCGGGAAGTGCCGGAGACGGGACATCCGAGACCTGGAGCGGGAGTGCAAGAAGTACCCGGTGGTGGTGATTAAAGGCGTGCGCGTGCTGGACCTGAGCACGCTCGTGCCTCTGATGAGGGACCCCGCGGTTAATTTGCAGATAATTCAGCTGTTCAGGGACCCGAGGGCGGTGCACAACTCGCGGATGAAGTCCAAGCAGGCGCTGGTCAAGGAGAGCATCCAGGTGCTGCGGAGCAAGAAGCAGAGCGACAAGTACAAGCGGCTGCTGGTGCCCAACAACCGGGGGGCGAACCGGGCCGAGAACTACGTGTCGAGCGCCATGGAGCTGATCTGCGACAACTGGCTCGGCGACGTGACGCTGGTGGCGAACGCGCCCCGCTGGGTGAAGAGGAACTACATGCGCGTCCGCTACGAGGACCTGGTGCTGCGGCCCGCGGAGGAGCTGCGGAGGCTCTACCGCTTCACGAACCTCTCGAGCTCCCCCGCGCTGGAGAGGTTCGCGCTGAACATGACGCGCGGCCGCGGCTACTCCTCGGACAAGCCCTTCCTCATCTCGCCGAGGGACGCGAAAGAGGCTATATATGCTTGGAGAGAGAGGCTGAACGTGGAGCAGATAAATCAAGTGGAGGCCTACTGCAGTGAGGTCATGAGGCAGCTGGGATATGAGAAGAACAGTGTGGATAAAACGTAGCCGTGGTATGGAGGAGTCTTAAGGACTGAGGTCATTTTCCCTACAGTCACGTAAAAGGAGTGAATGAAGAGTCAAAGCTGTTAGTGGAAAGCTTCTGCGTTTTTGACCATCGAACCAAACAGATGATCCTCCTGGTTATAACCCCATAATATGATAGTGATAACAGGGGCAGCAGGGTGGTGTAGCAGAGACCATCCCTCAGAGGGTTCAACCCCCGCTGATGTGTCCTGGAGCAAGGCAGCTCCAGGGATGCTGGTCTGTAGCTGACCTCTGTGTAGCCTCACATGAGACTCTCCAGCATACTGCAGTAGAGTGTCACTCCTACCCCCCCCCAAAATCCTGGGAAAGAGTCATTCGCCGCGGACCCACTTCTTCAAAAATGCACCAATCTCAAACAAAAAGTACTGACCATGAAGCCACAGGAGTTGTCTCTGAAGTGGGGGTGTTTGTTTTGTGAATGTGAAATAGCAGACCCGTGACAGAGCAGACAAATAGACCCGTTACTTCAAATTTACGGAATATTTCACAAAACAAACACCCCCACTTCAGAGACAACTCCTGTGGCTTCATGGTCAGCACTTTTTATTTGTGATTGGTACATTTTTGAAGAAATGGGTCCGCGGCGAATGACTCTTTCCCAGGATTTTGGGGGGGTACGAGTGAGACTCTACTGCAGTATGCTGGAGAGTCTCATGTGAGGGTAGGGTTAATGTTGACTTGCTTGTCGGCAAAAGTACATTCCTGGTAGAGCATGACGTAAAACCTTTTAATTAAGTGAGTTACAAGTTAGTATCGCTTTTATACCAGGGGCAACAGTTACCATCTAACGTTAATCAGCTGAACTCAACTTGTT